>JADLIF010002329.1:0-27259 GCA_016648015.1 Steinernema khuongi | reverse complement strand
CAGCAAGAACGAGAGCGACAGAAGAAGACAGAACGCCAACAGAAGCAGATCGAGAAGGTCAAGGAGAAGCAGATGGAACGCGCCAAGGTGTTCGTTGCTCCGGAAGAGAAGGCGCGTCCCAAGCAGAGTACACAGAAGTCCACTGAATCAGTGGACCTCGAGAAGCTCAAGAAGAAGGCGAAGAAAGCGAAGGCTTAGTGTTGACGTTGTTACGATTGGATGTTACGTATTTTATTTGTTTGTTGTTGATCATTAAATGCGAGTCGAGCGGAACTTCTAGAGCTTTATCAGTAGGGGGACTTCCACATGGGAGGCAGGGAGAGGTCCATTTTCAACATTTTTTTTTCAAAGCGTACATGACTCGAAGAAAGACGACTGAAGGAAACGTTTGTGCGAGCGAACCTTTTCCGCAACCTGGAGCGTCTTCTTGTAAGCTTCTGGCCCACTATGAGAAGGCACCGGGGTGGACATTCGGGGAGCGAACCGAAGTAGACCTCCAACTTCTCTTCTCTCCGAGGTCATCTACAGCACATATTTGAAGATTTTATACGGCGTTTCACATCCCCAACGATTAGAACTTTGAGATAACCGTATATATCCACGCGAGCGGCATAGCGCGCGAAGCGGGCTCCTTTCATAAAACACAGATCATCGTTCTGAACAATCATAAATGTAACGGTCATTTAGAAGAGGGACGGGAAATAAATAAATACATCGTGAGAAGCATTTCGAGTCCATATGTACAGAGTTCTTAACGGAGTGGGAACAACAAGAATGTCGTGCAGGTAGCAACTGAGTTAAGGCAATCGGGCAGACATGGCGCAGTTCGGCTTGATAAACACAAATCTGGCAAGGTAAAGGGGATCCTACGGCTGACTAGAGATGCGACACAAATCTACAGACTACATGTTATAGGCCACATAGATCGGGTCTAGCTGGTCCTTGAGGAAGGCGTCTCGGAGATGCATCCGCTGCTTCTCCCCCCGCGAGTTGATGGGCACGATTCCGGGGTCGACGATGACTACCACGCCGACGATCAGGTGGTGCTCCTCAAGTACGGCTGAGGTGATGGCTGGCACAAGGTCCAGAGCTTCAGCTTCGCTACCTTCGGTCTCGGCGACGACGACCAGAAGGTGCGTCCACGTGAATACAGCACTGGAAGGAAAGGATGTAATTTCATATCAGACATGGCTGCCTACCATTCGCAGATCTTCCTATGCGCTCTGATTACGGTAACTTCGATGTCCACAGGGTGATATCTCATGCCCCTTAACATCATAGTTTCGTCCAAAGCGCCAACGACGAAGACGGCATCGTGGAGATCTGAAGAGAATGTTTACTTGTGATATTGATGACGGGAACGCTACCTCCATCAGCAGTGATGGCTTGGGTCTGTCTCAAGAATCCAAGATAGCCCGTCCTGGCGAACTTGGTCTTCGTGTCCCCGGTCTTGAGTCTGGCGTTGAAGTGGTCCGTGTGGAGATGAGCCTCTTCGCCGAATATCGAGAAGTACCCTTCGGCGTTGTGTCCCGAGGAGACCCAGATCTCTCCCAGATGGGAATCGGCACATTGACCCTTGGTCTCGGGGTTCGCAATAACCACCTTCACCCCAGGAAGGAGCTTTCCACTCTCCATCAGGGCGACGCTATGAGGAGCGCCCTTCTCCACGAGGGTGACCCTGTCGTTCCGGAGTGCTCTCGCGTCCACGTATACGGTGGCCGGGTCGGGACTGGAGGCTCCTTGCATGCAGATGGCCGTGTTTACCCTGCATCCAAACGACGTGGATACTGCTCGGGGGCTCAGTCCAAGAGGCGCGAAGAGCTTCGAGAAGGTCGTGCACAGGGAGACGCGAGGACGTTCTTCGGCCACAACGACACATGTTCGCAGGCTGAAATAACTCTCGTATATAACTCGAAATGAGAAAAACGAACTCACCAGGACAGGTTTACTCCCTTCTCCTTCAACTGATCGACCTGAGTGGCCAGCTCTCTTACACAGAGATCCATCACTCCGTAGGAGCAGAACGTGTCTCTGACCTTCTGCTGACTGACCGTCTGCAACCAAAGACTCGGATTTGCTTCCACATCGGCCGGTGGGATGAGAATCGTGTGATGGCCGGAGTAGACGCTGGACAGACACCAGAGAGCGAATCCGAGACCGCAGTAGGGGTCAAGACAGAGAGTCACGTGTCTCGAAGGGTACAGTTCGCAGGCCATCTTGAGCGATTTGCACATGGTAATAGCCCCTTGGGAGCTGACGACGATGCCGGCAAGCTGGCCAGTGGTAGAGACGGAGAAATCCAAGTAGCACGGATCAGACGGACTGCGCTCCACCTGGTCCAAGGCGTGGCGACGACGCGCCGCCGAGGAGGACGGCACGTCCTCGACGTCGAGGATGAGAGGCCACGCTTTGATGTCCACGCGGTGGGCAGCTTCTTTGCACTTGAGCAGTTTGATCATCGCTGACGTGGAGAGAAGCGCGACCGCTTTGGAGACATCCACGACCATCCGGACTGTGGGGAGGGTGGACTGGAGGGTCTGGGCGTGTGGAGGACGGATGCATACCGGGACAAGACCTGAAAGAGGTGAATTAGATCTCCAATACCCATGTTTGAAGGTCGAACCCTAAAAGAAGCAAAAAAATCCCATACTTACCGGCTGCTTGACATCCATAGAACGCCGCAATGAGATCGATTCCTGGGGGCAAGATCAGCGCGACGTGGTCGCCCTGACTAAGATGTCCCTTGTCCAGAAGCAGCGCAGCTATCCTCTCCGCCTTCTTCAGCAACGCCGCACAGGTCACCGACTCTACTTCCATGCCCTTCGCGTTGACCATCGTGTAGAGTACATGATCGGGGCTTTGAATCGCCCTCTGCTTGAGCACATCGACCAAGTGGGTTGCCTTCTCCTCTTCCGTGATTGGAAGTTCCCTGCCTTTCGCGTCCGCTATCCTCACTCCTTGGACGATGTTCCCCACGAACATCGCAGCGGGACCCACATCAGATTGTTGTTCACGCGGCTTGGGTAGGTTGATCACACAGCTGTGGGGGCACATGAGCAGAGTAGTCGGATGGAGGGAGCCTTCCAAGAAGCGCTGACGCGTCTCCGAAACGTGGATTCCGCCGAGCGGCGTCTTCGGCAGCTGGTTGGGTTGGACCAGCGCAAGGCAGTAGACGCCAACTTGGTGGATCGTGTCGATGGCTTGCAAGACGCGGGACATCCAGTTGAACGCGTCCTCCTCCGCGACGTCCGGCTTCTGCTCGGCGATGATGCAGATGCGCTCGTCGCGTAGAACCTTCACACTGAAGACGGCCATGCGTCCTCGATAGATGAACCGCATGGGCTCTACGGCGAGCACCGTAGCGATGAGGTCGTCGGCGCTGTGTTGGCGTCCCGAAACGTTCATTAGGGAAGACTTATTGCCGATGACGAAGATCAGTCCTTCCTGAAATGGAGTTTAAAGTTATGGTTCGGTGAGTCGCGTCTTACCGGTCCGAGGAATCCAATCAGTCCACTCCTCACGTATTGCACTGGCCCAAGAGGCTTGTCGTCGATGCTCAGCGGTTCCACCTTGAACGTGTTGGCGGACACTCCGTCCAGACCCCAGTAGCCCGAACCCGTAGAATTGGCGTGGATGCAGATTTCGCCAACTTCGTCCGTCTTGCAAAGTCGTGGAGGTCCTGAGAGCTTCACCACCACGGCTACGCCTCCAGGGATGACTTGGCCAGCGTCTTGAAGAGTCAGCGAAGTCAGGGCGTTTTCTTGCTCCACAATAACGACCGAATGACTCAACGCCGACATGGAAAGCACCCCTCGGCCGCTGCTCTTTTCCGTCGGTCTCCTCAGAGCTACAGTACCCGTTTCCGAGGAGCCGGCGCAAGGACACAGCACAGAAGCTTTCAGCCGGAACGTCTGCTGGAACTGATCGCAGGAGGAGAGCGACCACGGGTTGGCTCCGTCGGCGACGATGATCGAGTTAAGAGAGGCCAGGTTAACGTTCGTGTGCTCCTTGGACGCGAGAAGACTCCAGTGAAGGTCTCTTGACTTGAGCAGGGCTGACTGGGCCTGTAGTTTCGTCACCATCACCATCCAACAGGTGGGGTTGATCTTCATTAGGGAGTACGGTACGAAGATGACGCGCATTCCTTTGAAGACGCTCGTGAGGATGGCGTGCCACAGGCCGACCTCCCTCTTGAAGTCGAGCACGCAAACCATGGTTTCTCCTAAAGCCGAGAGGGGTCATTTTCCCGAGAGTTTTCCAAGAATTACCTTCTTTGTAGTTCATGGCCTGAGCGATGGACCGACAGTGAGAGAGCATGGCTTGCCTAGAGACGGACACTCCCTTGACCGAGCCTTCTTTGTCCGTCGTGTACTCAATGTACGCCACGGAGTCGTCGGCCAGTCTTGGAGGCACATTCCAGTCCTTAGACGGCTTGCTCAGGTGCTCCGTGATGGCCCAGTGAAGCTTAGGCCAGCCCTTGAAGTCCACGACGTCGTTGTGGTGATGCGAACCAGAAGACGAAGCGGACCCATTCGCCTCAGACGCCTTGGGCAGTCCTTTGAAACACTGCTCCGACGTCAGAGCAACCCGTACACCGCAGCTGCCCAACAAGAAGCCGAGCTGCTGGATACCCGCGTCCCGCTTCGTGAGGGGCACTTCCACCGGCACGGGAACCACTCCAGCCAGAAGACAGCCGTAGAAGGCGGTGATGAAGGCGAGCGGCTCCGTGTTCGGGTAGACGAGCGCTACGCGGTCGCCTGGCTTGCACAGCGGTGTCTTGATTGCATCTTTCCCCGTTCCAGTCGAGATCACCTTGTTGAGCAACATGAAGGCGACCTTGTTCGCGCGGCTCAGTAATTTCCCTAAAGAAGTAGACATTGTATTAAGCGGTGAGAGTTTCAAAACCTACCGTAGGTTAGACTTGTAGATGGTTTACCCGCATGGTCAAGAACGACGCCGACGGTCGCCTTAGGCAGTGTGGTCCCATAACGGTGGAGGGCCGAGTCGACGGACCGAGGGAGGGTAGAGGGTTGACTGCTGGAAGGGTGTTCACCACGGGCGGGGATTATGACGGCTCCCTGAGGTCGTGGCGCATTCGGGTCGACGACTTTGGCCAAAGCTGAAACTGTATGGTGAAACTAACGAAAATGAAGACGTCAATATGCCCTTAAAGGAGCCTTAAAAATCTCATCTAACCACTTTAAAGTAACGTCAAACCACCCACCTTCAAGCTCGGCGTCATCGTCGTTGTAGTATTCGTGCAACGGCTTCTTCTTGGGTCTCTGCAAGAATCGGTATTTGCGCACGAGAATACTGGAGTGGACTTGTTGGATGCCTGGCAGATCGCCCAACTTTAAACGACGGTAGCGCCCCAATCTCAGCGCCGCAGACACTATCCCATACTCCTTGAGCTCAATCTGAATCGCGCGACACTCGTCCAGCACACCGCTCTTGCTACGCTTAGGCGACTTGGACGGATCGTACACGTCCAGAATGGGCGACGAGTCCAGCGACATCTGCTGTTTGGGGTGCACCTTGCGCACAGAGGCCGGCGTGTTCTTCGCCGTCTTGGGTTTGTACTCAATGATGGACGATTCAAAGTCGCAAATGTTCGCCCATGGCGGTCGGGCGGCCACTCTACGGTTAGGCACGGGGGTGCTCGGGGAGGAGAGCGAAGCGCCGCCTGAGGGCCTCAGCTTCTTCGTGCACTTCCCGCGCTCCTCCTTCGGCACTCCGTCGTCCAGACTCTTCGAGATCGGGTACTTCTGCTTCTTGTGGTTGGCGAAGGTTTGCCTCCGGTGTAAGGGTTTCACTGGGATCGTTTCGTAGTGGTGATTGTGGCGACGGGGTCTCTTTTTGGGCGACGTCGTCGGGACGAGTTTCTCGGTGGCGACGCGGAGAAGTTGTTTCTCGCGTAAATCGCGCATGATTTATGGCGCGCGAGAAGCGGCTTCTCAGCAGAGGGAATAGGTGGCGATGCGTCGCAGGAACATCGCCTAAAGCCGGTGCGCAAATAAGAACCCAAGCCACGGGAGGCGACGCTGAAAGCGAGAAGTTGAAAACGAAGCTCGCGCGGAGAACCAGTCGGTGGTCAATGGAACAGCGCACAAATTGAAAGCGCCCGAAATTGAGGAGGCAACAATAAACGTTGGAAGAACTAATTGGGTCTGAGGCGATAGAACAGGGTGAGGAGTTGGAGCAGACAGCTCTGAAAAAGTGTTTGACGGAGCAGCCGTTTGTTAGTGGTGATAAAATGCTGTTCAGTTGGAGATCAGCTACTGCAGGGTGACCGATTATCATGTGGAAAATCGTACGGTGATCAGTCCTCTGCAGACCTTCGATCTAACCATATCTAACATCACCTAAGCTCATATGTTATAATAAAAGACCTTTAGGGCCCTGCCAGGTCAATATTTTTAGTTTAACGAAATTTAAAAAAAAAATTAGAATAAGGGTGCCCCTTTTGCATAATGAAAAAAAAAGACAAAAGGAACCTTTTCCCTGTTTAGAAAAGGTCATGGGAACAGCAAATACGAGAAGCTGACAACACGGAGAAATCCTAGAATGGCCTCCCGGTAGAACGGAACAACGGTGGTCAATGGAACATCTCGCACGAAACAAAAAGCGCCTCGAAATTGCGGAGGCAACAATAAATGTTGGAAGAACTAATTGGGTCCGGGCGATTGCCCAGGGCGAAAAGTAGGAATATTCAAATTGTGTGCGCCCGTAAAAAACGACTGCGGCGAGATTAATGATCGCGAGGGGCAGCGGTGCCGAATGCGAGTTTACAGCGTCGCCGGAGCAAACGACCCGTCCACGATTAGTCGCGCCGAAAAACGATACAAATCACACCCGAGCCTCCTGATTTGCTTAGAAGCGGCGCCGGTCAGTGGACACCTGTCCGCCGGGGCCGCGTTCACTCGACGGGGAGTATCGACTTTCAGGGAGTTGTCACATTTTGTTTGTCGTGCTTAGAGTGTTGACGGGACAGGCGCACAAACAAGAGGAGGTCGGTGCAGATAAGAGGGGGTAAGGTGCAGGAGGAAAAGGGCTGTCAGAGGAGGTTGTGACTGCTGGGAGGTGTCTGCCCAGAAAGAACTTCTGAATGGCTCAGCTCTGTTTAATTCGTCTCCAGAATAACTACAATAAAGGGCGGATACTGTAGATAGCCCTGCAGACGTTTTAAGGCGTTCATGACACTTTTTAACATGCTTTGAGGAATAATGCCTTATCATGTGTTCTAGAGCTTTCTTTCCCATAGAAGGACTGGACAAGATCATTAGACTTCAGAAGGAAGAGGAGTTTCTAGGCACGTTTTTCTGTTACCAGGGAAGGACTGTTTCTCCCTATCCAGCCTATTTATTCCGAGGCAAACGTTAAACGCAACTGCATCAAATACACCCACGGAGTGGCGAAAGACGCCTCATCCGACATAAAACGTGACACGCTTATCCAGCGGACCACTTTACGGCCACTAAACGATCCACTTCTTGAGCGTTTCCGTTTCCCCTCACAATCTCCCACTTCCAATAACAGCGCCCGGCTCACATGCCACGCAATACATTCTGTGATCTTGGCTGATCCAAAAGTAAACAAACTTCTTCGGCGCCGCCACCAATCAGCCGCCAGCAACTCCGTACACTGGACACTTTCCGGCGGTTCGCCTCTCTCCGCTTGATGACTTCCTTCATTCATTTCGTCTTCGCCCCGGGCAACACGCGCCGTAGCGACAGCCACGGAGGCAGCGAAGGGGCAGCGGTGGCGGCGGAGAAGAAGAAGATATGTATTTGATTTCAAGTGACGCAAATCGCACATTCCAGCGCGGGATCAAAGGCGTCCAGAACGGGGCGGTGACAAGGAAAGCAAAATATTTTGTGTCTGCGATGAGTCTTACTCGCCAGAAGGGGTACTGTAGCATGGGTTGGATGAGGCGGGTAGGTTCAGAGGGGAGCGAAAGTAGCGCTGTGTAAGAGGATGATTGAAAAACCCTGTCGAGATGTTTAGCTGCGTTCTCAAGGGGAAACGTCATCGATCAACATCGTTACATCGAAGTTTTGCATTCGAGGGGACCTGGGGTAGCTGGCTATTCCCGGGGATATGTTAACCATGGGGCTATGGAATACAGGTTCGGGTTAGGGAGGGAAAAAGGGAGGGAGAAACTGAAGAAGTATCTAACGGGCATGAGCAATGTTAGAGCAGAAAAAATAGGAGATAAAAAACTAAATAAAGAGCCTCAGGTATGTGATCCTTAACAGAGATTGTGTCTCAGCTTCTGGCTCCGAGAAGCTCTGGCTAAGGTTTCCAACCTTGCAAATGAATTAAAAGATCGGGAGCAAAGGCGGAAATGTTTTGCAGAGAAACCACGGTTTTTTGGCGATTCGCCTTGGGCAGCTCGTAAATCACGTCTCCGTGCTCGTTTCCAGGGTTCGCGCTGACTTTCGTCATTGTGTCAAAAGACCGCCCAAAAGGTCAGCAAATTGGTTGGGATTAACGTGAATTCTAAAGCTAGCCGCTTGAAGGATTGTTTTTCAGGCGGCTCCTATGATCTCTAAATCATCAGATCCTGTTTGTTAATTTGTGAGGAAAGAAATAAGAGACGGAGAGGAAGGTGTCAAGTGTCAACAGAAATGAGAAGCATTGACACTTCGAATGAAGCCCGAGATGTCAAAAACATCTGGATATGAAACTTTTTGTTTCCCATGAGGGGTTAAGGGGACCATTCAATTCTCGCTAATCGAACAGCTGAGAAAAACTTGAACTGGAGACTAAAAGACGCCTCAGAGATAACCTATGAACAACATTAACTATTTAGAGCTTGAAAATGCACATATTGCCCATAAATAGGGCTAAACCCCGAGTGATCCTAAAATACTCCAAAAATAACTCTATGATCTTACAGAGGCCTGAATGTAGATAGATAGGAACGATAGATAACATTGAATACTGAAAAACAACTCAAAATAACTTCATGGCAATCTGATTTGATACGTTAGGCAATCTCCTAAAATCTTCATCTTGATAGCCCTCTAACACAGCTTAAAAAACGGGTGGTAACCTAAAAAAGTCGCAAAAACAGAAAAGGTCACTAGAGACGAGAGGAAGAAACGCGGCCGACCATCGGTCGGAGAGCACTAGCACAAGATGTCGGCCGCCTATCGCGATCGTCGGTCACGTCGGACGGCCTTCTTCGGCAGCGTTGTAAATTACCGAATAACAAACCAGGGTGCTCGTCTCCCAAAGGCGTCCGAGCGGAAGTCGTGTAGCGAAGCGCGAGATAAATTATGAGTCGTGTAGGTCGCGGTCACAGAGGTGTGACAGCCATTATTGGGTTTCCGAAATTGCCCCTTGTTGACGCGCTGGCCGTAAATCAGTCGGCCAGCTCGTCGATCAGGCGAAGGAACGTACTTCTACGTGTCCACGAGCGCGAAATCGAGATGCCAATCTCTGGCTTTGAGACCCCGCCCGGCACATGTTGCCGTTGTCCAGAAGCGCTCGATCATAAAGCGATCAATCAATCATTTTCCCAGCCCCATTATGCAAATGCAGCGAGCGCGTGCGGACGATCTGCCGGCGGTGTTAACGACGTTTCTCACTTGGCACATAAACTGACCTGCAGAGAGTGAAGAAGCTGTTGGATCTTGAGAGACACTTTCGCGGGCTTGATCGCTGAAATCGGACGATTAAGGGGTTGCAAGTGGAGGGGAAGAGCTGAGGGGACTTTTTCAAGTGGCGAAGGGACTTTTTGGAGGAGTTGGTTGAGTGTCTTTTAATTGATTTTTTAGGAAAGAGACCTGTGCTCATCGCCTCCGCTTGGTCTTGAATGTAGCAATTTTCGGAACCAAGCCAAGGCTGAATTTGTTTCAGAGATTACATTATATTGACGTCATGGTGATCCCGAATTATTCGACACAATAATTAACACACAATGTCTTAGCGTTTTTTTGATTATTCATAAATTACGATTGTGCAGTTGTAATAGCCGAAGGCGCTTCCCTACATGTGAAAAGCTCACTTGCAAGTCGCCTTTTTATTTTTTTTATATTTTTTTATTTTTCTATGCGATTTTTTTTACAACTCTAAACAGAGCTGCAATCAATGTTTAACAGTGTTTGAAAGTTGCTATATAGTTTGCCATTAATGGTCATGGCAACGGTGGTTATATGATCATACAACCCCGTTTCCATCTCAACTTTTTCTGGACCGTTGTTCACTTAAGGATTCTTTCAATCAAACACAAAAGTAGACTCTGCAAAACTCTAGACTCTGGGGTAATCAAGCCACAGATTGTGCAGAGCCAACTTATCTGGACAACTCTTAAGGGTTCCCCCATAGTAGACGTGTTATAAACTTACGAATGATGGCGTTCTGGTAGTCCGGACAGTTGCCGGAGTCCGTGGTCGTCGTCGTTTGCGTATTCGCGTAAACGGCGTCTTCTCCCTCGGTGCTCTTCAGCTCGAGCGTGGAGGAGGTGGTTCGCGGAGGCGGCCGGATCAGCTGATCGTCGGCTGCGATGGTCGTCTCGCCGACCACGACGTTCTGATAGTTGTGCGCGTCGTCCTCTTTGGTGTCTTTGGCCGCGGCCGACACGGCGGATTCAAGCTGCAAGGGCGAAATCAAATCAGAGCGCAAAGGACTTTGTGCGCGTAAAGACTCTTCGCTAATGCAATAGTATGTAAATGCGCGCGCCTCCTCCGGGGGAAGTAGCGTAAACGCGCGTGCATTTCTAATCCACGTGCCCGCGGATGGATTTCGGCCAGGACGGCCCCGCGATTAGAACAGCCATTACATGAAGTCGTTCTCATTAAGCGCTTCCGATGGCCCCTGCGTTGTGACATGCGCAAAACAGGCCGATTACGTTCGGGCCATAAGACCTACCATGGCATGTTGACGGCGTTCACGTTCTTGCTGCTTGGCCGTCGCTCGGCGCATCACGGCCTCCGCAGCGCTACTGGTCAGGTCTGGTGGTGGACACACGAACGTGGGCATTCTTTCATCTGGAACGGAGAGAATAAGTTCCATCACGGTAATTTTTATCAGTGGATTAATTTTGAAAATAGTAGACAGTTTATAAAGCAGTAAAAGTCGCACCAAGGCTATCAGAGTTTAGCGGGAAATGTGACCACTAAACCCGTTACAATCATCAACCAAAACAATTGAAGATCCCTTCAGTAATGCAGTAGTTTCTCCATGTTGGTAATGTGAGTTCAAAGCGTTTTTCAAAGCGAATCACCTTGTGCTCCAGTGAATTAGCTCATACAGGTACTAAGGGTTACATTTCTAAGAAAGTAAAGTTGTTTCTATAGAATGCTAAATATAACAGAAATCAACCCCTTTAGGCGGCTTCTAAAAATAGAGACAGAATAGAACCTTAGTGTTCTGTACTTTGTGCTTGCACTTGCACAACAACGCTCATTAAAGAGCCTCCTTTAATCTTCAAAGATCGCAACAACGCGCCCGGACGATACTGTGAACTAACATCATCAATGCCACTCTTCTCAGAGAGAAAACACCAATCACACGACGGTTATCAGTCAGCCTCCTGCCACTCTGTGGTGAGAAGGTCGGAGTGTAAACAATTCGTCACCATTTTCCACCGAAAAACCACATGATTGACTGATGCTTGTCTACTTTACTAACGCGCGTCTGCATCGTCTTACTGTTCTACCACGATAAGAGGAATGTGCCAGTGACACCACGCGGAAACTCATGGAATTTTGTAATTTTGTATTTATGGAATATTTGGGGGTAATATGTACGCGTTCTAGTAGCACGATACAAAAGGAATTTGAAATTTTCACATTTCTTACATGAAAAACGCAATTTTTAGATACTAGCGTTTTTTATTATCCAAATACGTACAATGTACAAACCCTATCCTAATGAGAATAACTGTTTATCACAGTTAGGGCCAGAAGTAGTTACATTCGACCTTCACAGGACTTTAGATAGGGTCAACAACTGTCGGAACACCCTATAACCCCGAAATTCTCAAGTTTCAACTCACCGCTTATGACCGATCCGCTCTTTGTCCGGCCGTTGGAGTTGATGTCGCCGCGCGCCGCTTTCTCCTTCTTCTTCTGCAGCGAGTGATTCGCACTTCTGTTCCTGCCTGTCGAGCCGAAAAGACTGTCGTCCTCGTCAGAACTGCTGTCTAAACACACAACATGTACCAAAAGTCGGACTGGGCGATGACGTGATTGGGATTTCCCCCAAGAGGATGAGATAGACCCAAAGGCGAAGAAGGGGGCGCAGGTCCAGTTAGAACTTGGTTCGCCGAGACAAGGCGATTCGGAGCGTCGCCACTTACAATACGAGACATAGCTGATGTGGCGATCCATGCGCGTGAGATCAACGATCGTCTTTTCGCGCATTCTCGCTCGTTCGGTTTCGCCGCGAGACAACGAAGACGATCAGATGTGCGACTACTACTGGATTAGCATGAGTAGGGAGAGGCGTCGTGTGAGCGCCTAGAACTCTAGAAGAAGGCGCGGTGGTGATTATGGTCCCGATTAATTGGGTCCGACGCACTGGACACCCGCACGCGTCGACGATATGGTGAGGCACAAAAAATGGAAATGTGTAACTTTTCGTATCGTTACATGAGCGCGCTGTAATATGGAGGGAAAAGCCGCGAAAGATATACTGGAGCGGGAAAACAAAGGTGTTTTTAAGACAAAGGATGGGAGTGAAGAAGCAGCTCAAAATCATAGGCCGCGTAGAGCACAGTTCAACCTTCAGTGTCACTAGTTCCAGCCCATGCTGGTTCAAAACACTCATAACAAAATCCACTAAAAAAGAGGCCAAAAACTAATTGGACTAATTGGCAGAAATGTGTAGTGACCAGAAGAGGTTGGCTTGGCCATACTTCACACCATGACTATGCTTTGGGTATTAAGGGCGCTAGCAAAACAGTCAAGCGATTGCTTCTTGAAGTGGTCAGTGAAATGAGGTAAATCTCATAGTTCCGAGTTAAGCAGTCGGCTAGGAAAGGTCTAGGTGCGAACAGAAGGTTAAGTGCTACTTTGGACACATGGTGGCTCATCAAAGAACTGATTGGCGCCAACATTCAGAAATCAAAGCCATAAGGAAGATGCTAAAAACATATATATTCCAGAGCCTTAAAAGGAGAACAGCGTTGAATTTAAGAGCTGATTCCACTCATTCATGCACATAGAGACACTAAACGAAAAGGAAGGAATTCCCGTCTCCTCAAACGCTCGACTTAATTAGAGAATACGCAATCTAATCTCAACTCCATTAGATCTATCAATGCAGCTGGCATCAGTGGAAATGAAACTCGATTTTCACTGCCTCTGTGGTCGGCCACGAATAAGGACACAACACAAATGAAGACATCAACTAAGAACCGTTTTCTCAAAGCGAGATGGATGAAAATGCGACTTTGCACAGAAAGGCGGCACTATAGGAGAATTCTGGATTGCTGCAACGTAAAAAGAGTAAAAAGAGAACAATAGGGAATCAAGCCAGTCAAACCCTCCAGAAATTAGACTCTGTATTCAGGCAAGATTCTCTAGATCCCATGTTCTAAAGGATAAGGGACGACTGCCCACGCCTTCACACTTGCCCCACTCTCCGGCTGGTCCAGGTGGTCTCTCCAGTGGCTCCGTCCTACTCCCGTCTGGAATAACTATTCCTCCGTACAAGACAGATTCATCTTCTTCTCGCTTCGCACACGGTTTCGTCGGGAAACGCTTCGGAAGCGAAATCAATCACGCGTCGCGAAACGTCGCGCCGTTGTGTAATCCAGGTGCAGCCGGAGGAGCGAGACGATAATTACGAACGAAAAATCAGGAATGAGGCTGAGAGGCTCAAATGAGGTCAGGCAGGAAAGGGCTAGCGCTAATCCTGCACCATGCGGGACCATCACCGCATAGTCATCAATCGGCTCCGCCGTGTGGGCGCCGATATTTTATGCGCTAATTGATGGTCGGAAAATATGTCGGCCGTTCGTTAGGACATGACTAATGAAAGCTGAATTTGGAGAAGGAGGAAGGATGACGCGGCTGAGGCGACTTTCCTGCAGAACTTTGTGTTTTTCCACCCGAACGCTGAGTGACGGCGCTGGAACCGGTCGGGAACGCGGACATATCCGGAGCCGATCCTCAAAAACGCTTTTACAGGAAAATCCTAAACCTATAATCCGCATCCTGTGGGATGAAGATATTCCTGTTTGGTGCTGTTGTTCTGCTCAGGGTGCACTGCAGGTGGTGACACGAATCAAAAGGGTTCTTTGGGGTGAGCGATGGAAATTGCTTGAACTTCTAACAGCTGATTTGAATCGATGAAACATATGTTTATTATTGAAAAAGTATGAATCAGGATCTAGGGGTGCTTGGATCTAGAAACGACCTGGGCTTACTGGGAGTGCTACACGTCCGCAATGTTTATTCTGAATTAACTAGTACCATTACATGGAATGAGATGACGATATTGGGAAGTGCATTCCTTTAAAACATCAGTCAGGCTTTGGGCAGAATGTTGACGTGTTCCAAAGCTTAATCTCCCGCGTAGGAACAAGTGATCTAGGAGTATCAGAAGATTCTACTTATAGGGATACAAATGGAAACGATTAGCATTAGGAACCTCAGAATAGAAAGTACCATTCTAGAAGACCAATCATGGAGACCCAATATAGCACGCATCACCAGCATACAGCTTTGAGCACCACTGGCGTCAGGAATTCCAGATAGACATAATGAATTGAATCAAATAATGACATTGCCCTCTTTTATCGTACCAAGCACTGTCGCGTCATGGGCCTCTAGAGAATGTCATACAGCTTTCAACAGAACTATGAATCCTATCCCTATCATCCAGTCACTCGGCACTCTCTCCGCCAGCGCCTGTGACCTCTTCCAGGCGAGTTCATCGCTCTGACCATCAGATTCAGTCGGACAATAGGCGCTGGGCGGCCACGGCGGTAAACAAACGCGATCGACCAATAATCCAAGTAATACAAGCGGCGGCGTGAGAAGCCTGAGTAAACAGTCGTTGACGGACAGTTGTTGAGCAACAACCGGGCTCTAGGACGGACGGGGCTCAAGAGACTGTTCACATGACAAGAGCGACGCCGGAACGACGCGGGAAGTGCGTCTTCGAGGGCGACGAGTGAATTTGGCGCAAATGACCCTTGTTGAGGCTAGCGCGATCGGGTTACCAAATCGACGACGATCAAAGTGGCCGACGGGCGGAGGGGCGAGACGAGGAGCCGGGCAGCGGCTGGGAAGGAATATTAATTAATCACGGCCTGTTTACGAGCACCGGGGCAAATCAGTGTGAACTGAAAAATGGAGCTTTGTGCTGGATCGGACATGAACTCATCGGGCTGCGTTTGAGGCCTTAGCGCCTTGTTGTTTGCCCGAGCACAGAGTCGAGAACACAACCCGTGGGGATTGCAAGAAGCGGAGCAAGAGAAGCAGAGGCCAGAGATAGGCGATCTAAGTGGATGAAAAAGCTGAAGAGGATGCAACATGCAAAATGTTGCAACAGCAGAGGGTAAAGGCCAAGCTTCAGCGGATTAGCTTTGAGTGGTCGGGGAAACAGGGCAAAACAAAATGGGTGGTGGAGGGCTTTTGGAAGGTCACGAAGATCCCTATTTTCTGATGTTTAGAGAGGCCTGACTGACATTCCCCTAGTGCAAAAGCGTTAAGGAATGTTAGCACCTTGCAATGATCACGCATCATAAAATGTTTCGTGCAACGAAACAAGAAAGGCGTGCGACGTAATCAGCGTGGCAAATCCAAGCAAGCTGAGAAGGAACCTGTCAGTGTTAGGCAAAGGGCGTCTGCTTGTTGAGTTCCCCTAGCCCCAGAAGCTGGAATGAGCTGCAGGAAAGTCATAAAACCGATAAGCGGGCCATAAATTTCAAAACGTTCGGGTACTGAATAACATCCCGGACGATAAGTGGAACAGTGAAAAATATTTGCTGTCGACAGGTATGGCGCCAGAACAAGGATGATACGTTTCCGGAAACGCTTTCAAAGCTAACCCAGGTGATCTGAATATGTGTAAAAACGATATTTTCCTGAAATGGGATAATTCCTAATGGCTCAGAATCAGAATTGGCAAACTTCAGAGTTTTGAGCTCTCAATTGCGAAAATTAAGTGTCCTACTGCTTTTTTTGTTTATATGAGAACATTGAGAATATTTGCATAAGGACCTAGCGATACGACAAGGATCTATGCTTCTAGGCGGAATTGTATTTGGAATCAAACATGAAAGTAACTGAAGATGGAAGAGATTGCGAAATCGAGGGTCTACCGAAGTATGTGACGTGTTTAAAGCGAAAACTTAAGAAGAACTCCGTACGTAAAAGCCTGAGGAGCTGCAGAGGCTTTTTTCAAAAATACAATGAATAGTAAAGCTTTTTCAAAAATTTCGACCGAAATTTCTATTGAGGATTTCGGAAGTTTCTAAAGACACCTCAAATATGAGAGTTCGATGATCAAGAGTTACAAGGTTTTAGGGCCTTATGACAGCAAAAACAACTCGGCCGTGGATTTGCACTCCAACATTAATGACGTCAAATTAGGTTAATCGCCGTGAGCTCAAAAACACTGCTGAGACAGAACATGGCGCCGCTGTACGTTCCAAAATAGAGTCAGCGGCGGCGACGCTCGGAACGGACAGAAAACAGGCGGCCGCTTACTCACGGAGACGATAATTGCACGCAAGGAACGTCGCCGAGGCTCGAAACCGGTAGAGGCGCCGTGCGTCCGATTACCTGCAGCATGCACTCCGCATGTGTGTTACATGAATAAAGCTGTTGTCGCCGCGTAATATTTACGAATGAGGCGATCCAGTTCCGCGGCGCCGGCAAAAACGGTCGGCGCCCGTTTCAGTCACTTAGAATCCGGATTCACGGCCGGGTGCATAATTCATCGCGTGCACATGTTGCTAAGCCGCTGATCAGGGCGTCGGTGGACGGATTAGCGTGGGACGGCGCGCAAAAAGTGGCTTCGATTTGTGCGCCAATTTAAAATTGTTTCCGTATTCTGAGCAATCAATCAGACGTGATCGTCGATTGTTGGTTAGAATTTCGATTGGGAGCTGGTAGCGTCTTGGGGGTTACGAATACTGTAACGTAATTTATGAAGAAAAAGCTTAAGCCCAAGTCTAGGCTTGTTTAACAGACTCCTAAAAAGCTTGGTGATAACTTAATTTGGGGCCTAAGCCGGTGCTGGAAATCTGCAGTTTTGAAGAGACCGAGACCGTGGAAGGCAATATAGACTTGTAGAAAAAATGTGTGCTGCAAATTTTCTGTATAAAGCGACAAACACATCATATGACCTTGAGTGGACACAAACAGAGGAGGTATCCGTGATGATCCGCGATCGACACACAATGTCTTTCACAGTAATGTACAAATAACTTGTGTGCCACGGAACCAGACCGAGATGTTCGAGATAAGGGTTTGAGGGTTTGAGATATCGATATTAAGATTTCTGCTTATGTCGGCCCGTACCTGGCTTCAATCCGGAAAACTTAACCAGTTTTAAAGGAACTACTTAAAACTCAGGATAGCAGAAACATAACTAGAGAGACTGACCGCGAGACAGATGAGCTAGACAGCGACATAGACAGATGAGACAGCGCGGAGACACCTTCTCCGAGGCTAGGTGAATCGCCATAAATTGCGCGAACGCGCGCTTCAGCACCTCGAAACAACGTCGTGCGAGATGAACTTGAAAAACTGGAATCCGCGCCACTCTCTTAACTCTGTGAAGCGCCGCTTCTCTACAAAAAAACCCCATAATTACGGGAAGTCTCTTGGTTTTTGCCAAAAAAGGCAATTAAAAACTGTCCCCCTCGGTTTATTGCCCAATTAGAGAGACAAGCAGTTTGGCGAAGCGAGACGTAGGGCTACCCGAAGTTGTCAGCGCTGTTGGAGTTGCATCCGTGTGGGCTCCAGACAAAGCTGACAAAGAGTGGGACACGCGAGGCCGCCTCGGGGAACCGGTCGTCCCTCGAGGAAGAAGCGTCGCCGAGTGACTTTCGAAATTGGGTCGACCGTTCCTCGGCCGGCTCTAATGACTGATTCTTGGCCTCGACGGGGCGAACAGGTGAGGGGTGAACGCAATTTCGACGACGCTATCTACCCTCGGATCGCCGGATTTCGCAGTGATCGAATCGGCCGATAAGACCGTCATTAGTCGGACGGTTTTTACGAAGTCTGAAGTGGGCAAAAAGATGAAGAAGGTGTATCGTCGGGGGAGGAACGCTATGGAAAGTGTGGGGACTATTTCGAAAGTGACGCAAGTCCTGTGCAGTCAAGAGGATCAATTTGGTTGTAGTTTTTTTAGCTAAAAAAGATATAAACTGAATATATGTCCGGATACTCTTCTCGTCTTGGAATTGAGCTTGTGATGGTGAGTCTCTAGGGTCCAAGGTTGGTATTCCTACAGATCTGGTCAACTTTCCATCTTCTGAGCTTAGTGTCGCGACATTTATTGTTCCTGAGAGCTTTAAATGTCCATTATTTGCTTAAAAATGCTCCAAAATGGTTCAAAAACTCAATCCTAAGAAGCAACACGTCTCTGTCGTGATAAACGTAAAACAGTAAGACAAATACGTAGTAAAGGCTCATAGACAGATACTTAAAAGTAAGACAGATACCTAAAAAGCAAGAAACACGCTCCAGGCTCCACTGCACGAAAAGTCAAACTCGGTCGTATAGCCCTCGCGCGGCCCTCGGCTACGTTCACATGCAAATACATGCATCGGAGATAAGATCTCCACTCTTGACCAATCGAGCTCGGGGCCTACTTGTGGCATAGGAGGCGGCGGTGCCAGTGCCCCGAGGGCGAGTGATTGATGCGAGTGAGTTAACCTCGTCACACACACGGTCCAGCAGCGGGGGGAGAGTTCGAAAAAACGGGTCTTCGCAGGGCGTGCTCAAGGGCGCCACACCGAATTCGTCCCTCGCCACTCCACGCGCTTATGTGGTTAATATGCGCTCGTAAAGCGGCAAAAAGTGAGTGCGCACTGGCGAGCTGATCACTTAACTGCCCGGTCAACCAGAAGGGTCATCGTGGGTGGCGGTTACGTAATTGTCGAAGTGACGGGCCGATGAGTGTTTGGGGACTGGCCCAAGAGGACGTTTAGTTAAGGAGACAGAAGTTTAGGGAATTCGGAAGTTAGAAGCACGTTGAAACAATATGAAACTCTTCCATCAGAAGCATGGATTAGGGAACGCCGATCATCTTCTCTAGATGATCCAGGCCCAACAAAGATGGAGATAAAACTGAGAATTCGCCCAAAAATGTGTGATACTCGATTAAGAAACCTCTCTAACCAGATTTCCGTCTGACGAGGCCGGATATTAAACCCCTTAGAGGGCAATCGGAAATGCATTTTTCGCTTTGACGAGCTTTTTCCCTACGCGTGCATGGCTTTTTAGCAAAAATGTAAATGGGAATCTGACAGATGGTCAATGGGCTTCGATGACAGCGCTTAATGCTAAACTGCCAGTTCTTTGGATGCGCCCGAAAAAGCATCACTAGAGTGGCACGATCAATTCCTTTTTTGGGATAAGGAAACGTATAAAGTCTGTATTAAGGGTCCATAAGATGGAAAGAATGCCAAAGTGTCCCTGCGTGTAATTAAACTAACGGTAACTAAACGCGGTAACACGGTATTTGAGTTTGGGATTATTTTCTTCTTGTTTGTTTACCTACTCATCTAATTGCTCAAATATTATTGGACCTAAGGTAGACATGTGAGGCAGTCAAAAGAAGTTAATCTAGAACAGGAACCAAAAGTGATCAAGAAGCGCGGTGAGCATGGACCGACAGACTGGGTGGAACCGCCTCTCAATCATCTGCAGAGAGGAAAACAGAAAAATACAGCGATAAGTGAACTCATGCAGAGTCAACTCAACCACCCAAACATAGAGAGGCATGTCAGCTAGAGCACCAGAATATTAAGCTCTGAAAAACACTTTAAAGTTTCTACGGACACCAAGAACACTGCAAAGCTTCTTTTCGCATTGGCATGCTTCTCTAAGCTTTTAGGTTTGGACAGCTGACGGAAAGGTCACCGACCTCCCGTTGGAAGAAGATAGATATAGGCTCCAAACGCATAGCGAACCGAGCTGAGATCAAGAACCTCGGAGAGCATCGCCCAGCAGCAAGATAAATCGACTCTTTGCAGCGCGGGAGCAGACGAATGAGTGATAAACCCTCCGGTGGCACAACAACAAAGTTCGCAGCTGGCGACAGCCGGCATGAGCGAGAGCTTTGAAGAGCGCGCCCGGCACAGCTGGAAGCGCCGGGAGTCGCCAAGGGTTCGGGGGTGACGATCGGGTAAACGGGCAACGAACCAACCTGAAGCGGTGCGGCGCCGTCGCTGCAGCTGTGTGGCCGGCTGTTGATCCGAGGAGGTCGTCCGCCGCTGCGTGGCACCGCGCTTGATCGGCTGCAGAATGTTTTTCTCCTCTTGTTTCCATTGCGAGAGCGCCTGCTGCACGGCCTCGGCGCGGATCTCCGAGTGGAACCGCGACTCGTCTTTGGTCAGACGCCGTTGGTTCCGGCGTCGGGCGCGCGTCTGCGGCGACGCAGCCACTTTGGAGCCGCCTGGAAAGCCGAGGTTAGGTGGAGGAAGCGGTTAACGTGGAGCAATGAGGGCCAGTGGTAAGGTTTGATAGTTTCGGGTTTGGGTGTTGGAATTTTTGAGAATCTTTCGAATTTTGGGAAATATGTTTTAAATCATCTGCACAGAGTTGTCCAAGACAGATCTAGAGCATTCTTTTTTTATGGGTCTTTTGGCCAATGAAACTTGTTTTATGTGAACCGGATCTGCGGGACTCATGTGTTGTGATCAAACCTGATAAAGATAGAACAGAGTACTAACCTCAACTCGAAATCCAACTCAAATTTTTTTAATCCGTCTTTATGCAGACCACTAGATTTTGTATGCAATCTGGAAAAGCCTACTTATCCGTAAGCAAAAACTGTTCCAGTCCCTATGCAGGTGAAATAAAGCAGTTCCTTGTTTCTAGGGTATCCTGTTTGTTTTTGGATATCGCTGATATCGCTTAGGTTCCATGGTTCCGGGTAGTCATATTTTCATCCTCACTATCGTTCCCATTCGTTACCAGGAACAACGATGGGATCTATGAAAACCGGTCCAGGTGTTTGTTTGCCTCCTCTGTTTGTTTATCTCGTTACTTCAAGCTGTGAAGAACACGAAAAAATACATGTCGAAACTAGCGACGCGGAATATCGATGATGTGTAACCGGACCCCAAAAACTCGATCATATCTTAACAACAGCCGTCTTCAGAACATAGAGGCAGGTTGGAAACAATCACAGGAAGTAGAAGTTTCCGTTTCAATCAATATAAACCACCACAACGCATCTTCTTGACCGGCATATGCAGCCCGGAGTTTCATATCAGTAAGATCTCTTCCAAATCAAACTTTTGACCAATTTCAGATCAGATTTTATAACCGAAACACCGTTAACCAACTATCTTAACACAACCCACCATTGAGCTGCGCCTGAAGAAAGGGTCCTAGCAGCAGGTTGCGCTTCTTGTCGTATCCTTTCTGCGTGATGTCCCCCTCGGAGAGCTCGAGGTCGAGCACAGCCAGCTTCTCACGGACTTCCGCGGGAAGCTTGGAAGTGTCCAACGCGTCCATGGTGCGCTCCGTACAAGCGCTTCGCGGAGCGTGCTTCCGGCTTGCTTCTGCAACGACGGGAAGTCATCTTCCGGCGGTCGCGCATTACCAGTTGCAAATCGCGGACCGGCACAAAAGCAGGGATTCAAAAGGCACGCGACGGGGAGCGCAATCGATCGCAACGCTCATTACGCGTGCAATCAGTCTTGCGGGCTCTCGACCCGCGGAAAAAATAATAACTCATCATCTAGGCTAATCCGCACAGTCGCCGCCGCCGCAAATCCTCTCCCTCGGCGGTCCAGCGGCCTCTCCCGACCGAGAAGCGCTGGGCGATCGATACGTGTCCCACAACAACAACAGAGCAACTCGAGGTCGAGTAGCCGAGCGGCGGAGAAAGCGGCGACGGTCGTGCGCGCGCGAAAAAACCGTCGAGGCCGGGCGATGGGCGCATAATTGGCTCGCTGCTCGGCTGGGTGAAATAATTACTCGAGGAGGAGCGACGCGGATGGAATCGGCCCGCGGCGATCAATCAATGCCAGTGAGTCATGGTGCGGATGTTCGCTTCCTGGTGGCGTTGAGAAGCGGCGAGAATGAGGCTTTGATGAAGACGTTTGAAAGTTTTAGATTGGTTGGAAATAGGAATCAGGCAAAAAGAAAGGACTGAGGAGAACGATGGCTACGAGGATAAAATGGAATAGGGAGAGATGGCTCGATATAAGGTCGAAAATAACCTAAGAATGAGGCACAGCTTCATTTAAGCTTCTCTCAGATAACAATTTTTGCTGGGATTTATAGAGACTATCCTAGTGGAATCCGGATTGGATGTACTCCAGAAAAACATGGGCAAAACCGGAGGATCTGTGGTCATCTCTATTTCTAGCTGGCGAACTTAATTTTGTAGTTTATTCCTAGTCAGCGAAAAAATGATCTGAGTGGATCTTTGGTGGGTTCCGTTAGCTATGCCCATTCTATTTCTACAGACCTTGGAGGCGGAAAACACGACGTAAATGGACCATTGGCCTTGAAGTAGCGAGGAGCAGTAGCTAAAAAACTGCTTATGACGGCTAGCTCTTGGCTGATTGGAAACACAAAACCGGCAGGTGATAAGGGTTGCGTGCTGTAAATTCAGGAAAAATTATACAACGAGAGCCTCCTTGTGAACGACAGTACTGTCAATGTCGGAGTCCCCGTCATCGGTCATCGTCGATGTCCCGGAGACAGCTATGACTCATGTGTGCGAAGGAGAAACGATGATTTTCAACGTTACAGTTGACTGAACGTGGAGAGTAGTCATCATCCGCAGCAGTCCAATTTGCTGGGAGTCTTCCATCAAAACAAGAAACGGTTATTGAGCTGACTAATGCAGTCCAAAATACAAGGTATCTTATAAGGATTAAAAATACAAGGATTAAATCTTGTAAACTTAATTTAGCTCCTATCTGAGATAAGGACCATATAAAACTCATGTTTACTAAAAATAGCAAATATGAAGCACAAGTGTGACTCATTCGTAAACATTGTCATATGATAAAAGAGGGTAAAAGTCATAGAACACAACCGATAAATTTGCGTTCAGATGCGACCTAACAGCGAACGTAAACTAAAAGTCAAATATAGAAGCTTTCCACTAGGCTTAGGAACATACGGTGTGGGTTCAAATAAAACGGAAGTCAAACGACACCGCAACCATGATACACCGTGACAACTCAATCAGCGGAAACCTCCTAAGGTCACTGATCTTGGTGCGCTTCACTGAGCACGGATCAGCCGACGTCTCCCCCTGCTACGCTCGCTGCATGAATGAGACGGAATGTCCTCGGAATAAATAAACACACGGCGACGTCGTAAATAGAAAGTGCATCGATGAGTAGTGGAAGGCCGTTTTTGGACGGTTCGGAAGGGTTCCGCATCAGTGTGGTTCTGTGTTATGCTCAATCAGCGTCGCTCTATACGTAGAGTTTTAATTCAAAGAAGCATAGAGAAAATTATACTGGACCATGGTTGCTTCCACTAGAAGCCGCGTGCACTTCAGAGGCAGCTGGCCAGGACATCGTTGACGACAGAAGGAGGAAACGCGGAGAGGGAGCAAAAAGTATCCGGCGACGTAGTCCCGGCGGCCTTGCTGGACATGTGCGGCCAGCCCTGTTGTGAACAGATGTTTTGTGCCGCCGTTACTACGACCCTTTTTCCGAATCCGAATTGTTCCAAAACACACGATTTGCACAATGCAAACGGGAGTCGAGGGCAAGCAGCTTTGCAACAAAGGCTTTTAATTTTGATGTTATTAGGAAATCAGAAAATTATGAACTTTATGGAGAAAATTGCGCAGCCCGCTCAACCGTTTCGTTGCACTGAACGACTGGACGTTCCGGGTTTTCTGAATGTGGAAAAGCTATCCATATTAGAGAACACTGGAATGAGAGCAGCAATAGAGCAAAAACAATTCTACGGGGCATGCGTAGAGGAGACGCGGGTAATTGCTTCCGTTCTGGGTGCTCGGTGACGATTCTAAGTGATGGAATGCTCCACGAAAAACACCACAGCGCTAATGACAATCTCAATTCGATCACAGCTGGCGCTACGGAATTTCACGATCTGCCTCAAGACGTTACATGCGATGTACAACACTTGGACGGTGCTCAGTATAGAAAAAATCAGTTTTGTCGCAAGTACTCCTTAAATACAGAAGATAAGCTCAAATTCTTGTTTAGACGTAAGGCAAGGACAAGCAGGTAGAACACTTCGCGGCATATGAAAGGAAACCTTGCAGAAAGCTTTTATATAGGATCCAATTTTCATCCTCCTAATGCAGGTCGCGGAAGGGGCCACCGACGTTGTAATAAACGACATGACAAATAATTGATGACCCCTGGACAGCGGCAACATTTACAGCGGAATATCGAAATTAGCCACTGCTAGTACATCGGACCTCTGCACACCTTGTCCTGGGGAGAGGGACAAGGGGCGGTAACGACCTTTGCGCTCATCAGCCGAAATTGATCGACAAAAACGGAGAAGGTGTCAGGAACAGACATCTACTTGGTTCTCGTTAATGACGGATTGGTCTGCGCCGGAAAACGCACTAAAATATTAGCAGCACTAACCAGAGTCCACTGCACTATCAGCTCTGGAAAGGGTCCATCGGCACTTGGGTTAACCGCTCTGCCGCCTCTGCTGACAACAACACGAGTTATGGCCCGTTTTTCGGCAATTTCCCACCCATTCCAAATGCATAAAACAAGAAAAGCGAGCGCGAGGGGGCCGAATAGCTCAGCAAGGGAAGGGGCACTCGAGGAGCCGCCAGCCTCTTCAAGTAGGGTCGTCGGCCACCGGTCATATATCACTCGCCGACGGTTCCCATCGACGGAACAAGGTGGTTGTGGTCAGCGGCGGTGGACAAATGTTCGCGAGCGGAAGACGAGGCGAAGGCCATGATTGGATTAACGATAATCGGCGATGACACACGCGGAGGCGAGATCTCCCACAACAACTGTGTCCTCCAGGCGGACAGACACTAATTAAGCGCTTTTTGGCGCCGGACAAACGGCTACTTGCAGCGGGCTGCCCACCGCTGTGGCCAGCCAACAAGCCATGAATAATGTATTCCGCGGAGACGGGAATCAAGTGCCCGTGCGAAGAGGTCTGCTCGATTGCGCGCGCGCCGCTGAGTGACCCAGGAAATTACGTTGAAATTCGAGTAAATAATGAGTAAATGGTGGGAGAGAGCGCTGTCGATAGCGCGTGTGCTACCTTCGCGTTATGGGTTTGACCCTGACGCGCAGTAATGGAAACCTCAGCAGTATTAGGCTTCGATTGGAAACCGATTTACGAAGGTATCAACAGAAAAAAGTTACTCCCCGGCCGGGAATCGAACCCGGGTCTCGCACGTGACAGGCGCGGATACTCATCACTATACTACCGAGGAGATGTTGTAGTAATGGGCCACATAAGCTAGCTCCCCAGCCCGATGGCTATCGAGCTCCAATGGATTCATGAGGCCGGACTTTTCCATACATGGACTCGTACATTGCATAACAGTTAAAGGCCAGTAACATCGAATGGTAGCAACTTGTTCATGACTTCTATGAATCCTATGGTGAAGGGCATGAGGGAAGAATAGTTTTGCGACGAGTATAGCAACCGCTTTGATCTTGTTTTGAGTTTGAGACAGTCAGACAGTTACAGTTTGATTCGCGCGAGGTCACTTTCCCATTTCACTCTTTCTGTGGTCCGTGGCAGGTCGCTTCTTCTCCGCCTAGTCATGCACCCTTCTCGTGGTGATCCTCTTCGTTTTGAGGCGATTCGAGAAAGTTAGCGCGTAAAACGCATTAATTTTAATTGCGTTAATTTATTAAGTACTTTGCAGATCATTTGCAGATATGGAAAAAAAGGTTAATGCCAGACGTTCTGAAATGGATGCATTGGGCCAATTGTTTTGGTCCGGACCAGCTCGAAAGACAATGCAACAGAAATCGGTGAAGAGAGTGTAACAGCCGCCGCTTCCCGCTCAGTAACCGGTCCTCGCCGCCGGCAGAGAGTCGCCCCAGTCGAGACGCAGGCTCAGTACAGAGCAGTCGAGCAGCAGTAGCGTCTCCCGATCGACAGGACTCCAGCGCGGTCGGCTCGCGCCGACCGCCGCTTCCCACACAGCGACAGCCCCCCCCCCCCCATATACTCCATGCTACCCCAATAAAGGTCCCTTTATATATATCGTAAGTCCACCTACATTAGACAGGGGTACATAGGCAGGAGTGACTAGACACATCGCTCGGGACAAGAGGAACTCGGGAAGACAGTAGCACTGACGCTACAAGAGGATTGTTTCCGGACCCACCGCCAACCGGCACAAACCCGAAGTATGACAAAATCCAGCAAGAACGGCGGGTTGCCGCGGTATCTTTGGCACGCCGTGTAGCAGAGGAAACGAACGTGCAGCTTGGCGCTGAGGTCGGATACAAGATCCGCTTTAACTCCTGTATAGAGTATGCTTCCCCTCTCCGGACTTCAATTTGATTGGCTCTTTTCAGTGACAACACCATTGCCCACTACATGACCGATGGCGTACTGCTCCGGGAGTGCGTCGTGATCGTTGATGAGGCACATGAACGTTCCATCAACATCGACGTGCTCCTAAGCTTGCTGAAGGGTATCGTTCGTCACCGCCACAACTTCAAGCTTGTTGTGATGAGGTTGGCATGTCTTTCTGAACGTTTTTCATAATTATGCCTCATTCCAGTGCCATCGACGTCGAGAAGTTCTCCAACTACTTTGACAAGGCCCCGATTCTCAATATCCTCGGAATGTCGTATAGCGTTGAGATCGTCTACTCGGAAAATAACGACAACTTCTCTCCAGACCACGAGCCAATGGAGGACAACCTGATAGATTCTGTATCGAAAACAATGGATCGTATCGATAATTGTGGCGAACGGGGGGATGTCCTTATCTTCCTATATGGACAGGTATGCATATTTTCTACAGTCATAAACTCATATAGTCGCTACTGAAATGTTCTTCCCAAGGTCGCTCGTGGCGGGATCGAGAAACAATACAGCTCGTCCGCTCTTCCCTGCTTTTCGAGTGTTTTTCGTAAATTTTTCGTGATGTGGGCCATATTT
>JADLIF010002327.1:0-12441 GCA_016648015.1 Steinernema khuongi | reverse complement strand
TGCGAAGAAGGAGCGACCCTCATGTTCGGACGCGTGATGCGGAAGTTCGCGAATCGATGTGGCGGCACTGTGAAGAAGACGCGTAGGATGGCCAAGCGGGAGGTTGACGATACTTCGCAGAAGACGGATACCGGACTCATGCATCACCAGGTGATGAGCTTCGAGCTGCCCGTCTATGGCTACATGAACACGATCAATGTGACCAACCTGGAGAAATTCTTGAGGATGCAGATCGATGTGAGTCAAGCTTCTCGCGTGTAAAAGTAGATCCATGCTGTTACCTTTAGATCAAGGCGCACAGGGAAGTGGAGCTGCTCAAGAAGACTAAAGAATAACTGACCTCATTCGTGTTGTTCGATAAAAACTTATTGATGCTTCTGATCTTCAGCGGGACTGGCCGCCATTAGGACCATTGACTGCGGACTGCTCGCGTTCCAGATGCCAGCCTGGTCGATTCCACATAGCAGACCACCTCCTTGTCATTATCAAAAACAGTAAAACCGATATATTCAGAAAACGCGAGTCAGATAACAACAATGTTTGGAACCGACTGTTGATCGGGGATACCCTGGACCGGGACAAGAGTTCCTTCTGGCGGAGGGCCTTCCACGTAGAGGAGTTGCTTCTTGCGGCAGCAGGAGCACGCACAGCATTGTGTGCAGTAGGCGATGAGCACGATAGCGACTATCACAACGACTATGCCGACGCTAGCTGCTCCCGCTATGATGGCATCGGTGGCGCTCACTGAAAAAGAGGATGAATCTCTAAGGAGAAGGAGGAGAAGCGACTTACGTGGGTAGTAATCGTCACTTCCGTAATAACCGTGGTGATGTCCCCAGCCATGGTGATGATGATGTCCCCAGCCATGGTGATGATGATGCCCCCATCCGTGGTGATGGTGGTAGAAAGCTTCCGTGCGGAGCGCCTGAGCCACCAAGATCGCGACGATGGAAACCCAGAATCGTGCAACGAACATCCTTGCAGACCGATCCAAAAACGGTTTCCCTCGAAATAAGGAGCGTCTGCAGACGCGGATTGAAAGCTGGCTTCTCCGACAGGCGAGTTCAGACAAATCGGGGCTTCAGAGCACATTCGGAGCAATTGATGAACGATAGGCACCGGATCGTCTCGGCTCCATTCCTGGACAGCACCACCTTCTAGGACATTACCTAGAACTTACATACATATAGCGGGAAAATATGGCATCTAAGACATAAGCATATTTATCTAAATACGCATCAGCTAGAACGACACAGTTAAAATCAATTTTCAGCCTTCTCATCATTGGTTTTCGTCTTCGTCTTCTCACCTTCTGCGCCGTCCTTCTTCTCCGCTTCAGACTTCGCCTTCTTCTCCTCTTCCCCGTCCTTCTTCGCCTGCGCTTCCTTTTCGTCCTCGCTATTCCAGTCGCTGAGTACGTCGTCCATCGTCGGATAATCTCCCTTCTTGCGCACTTCATCTCCCTTGGCGATTCGTTCTTCTTTAGCCGTACGTTTCACCTGCTTTGGTTTAATCTCGCGCTTCTTGTCCTTCTTGCCTGGTTCCTCCTTTTTCTCTTCTGTTGCTTGCTTCTTCGGAGGTTCCTTCTTTTCTTCATCATCTGGGTTCTCCTAAAGAGATGGGCGTGAAACTCGTCCATGAAGCCAAACTAACCGAAAGTTTTTTCGTGTGCTCGTTGTCCGCCTTCTGTGACGACCGCTGCTGAGACGGTTGGTTAGACTTCTGGGTGCTTACCACCTTCTCCTTCTCCTTTTGGGAAGCTCCGTCCTTCCCTTTTCCTTCCTTCTTCTCTTCATCCTTCGGCTTCTCATCCTTTGCTTTTTCTTCTGGCTTCTCAGGTTCCTTCGGCTTTGATTCCTTGTCGGGTGCACTGGGAGGAGCGGTGACAGCTTGTGCGGGTAGTGGATCCGGCTTGGCAGGAGCTGCTGGAGCAACAGGAGGGGCGCATCCGGACTTAACAGTCGAAGTAGGGAGCTGCGCCGGTTCACTTTTACCCCCTGTCGTCGTGTCAGGAGTCGGCTGAACAGATACCGTAGTAACAGACGAACAATCCAAATTGGCTCACCGGCTTCTTCTTGCTCCCACACTGCGAAAGGGCAAGGAAGACGGCGCCCGTGCAGATGGCGAGCTTCAGGACGGCCAACGCAATCGCGAATATTTCAAGCGCGAACATCGTTGGTGGACGACCAGTCGCTGACTCTTTTTGCCGATCAACTGTTGTCTCGCAAACCGTTTACAGTCGGTTTCCGAGGAACCTCGTTCTCGTAGACACAGGCCAGCAGACGCTAATGATGTCTCTTCGTGATATGCAAAGACTGTCTGTGTTGCCGCTGCAACGATTTCACATCGAAATTGCTCTCAGTAGTTCCTCGTTCTCTCTTTCGACTATCATTTCCTTCTATCATATGTAGACGACCTATTTTTAAAACTTTAGCGTCCGTTTAATAACTTCAGATCAATATCCCATCGTAGATTCTAGAGCATTATGCTAATAATATTATGGTATTCTTTTCGTGAGATGCGGGCACTGTCTTGTGGTGTGATCGGACTCTGTAAGCAACGATTTGAAGTAATCCTGCCTGCAGCAACTGCTTGTGTCTGGAGACAAACGGCTGCTAGAGGAATGTAGAGTCTGCAACTCTGGAAATACCGTTGCAGTAGTTATTTTGCTAGTCCAGACATCCAAATGATATGCCCTTTTGTAAACTTTAGTGCTTCCGACCCGAATGCACGGTCGTATTTTTTTTGCTAGCTAACAGCAGGATTTACTGCATGTGATTGTGATAAAATGCAGAAGAAATTATCTGGTATTCAAATATGAAGTTCCGACTTTCGTGTTGAAAGTGCGGGTGCAGGTCGGGGTTTTTGGATAAGCTATCCTAAAATCATGTAGCATCCATCCCTGAGCTACTTAAACAAACGACGTGTCCCATCTTCTCGCGACTGGCGTGTCCTTTTGGAAAGTTCAGTGTCTATCAAGCGGTTTCAGACTAGCAAGTGGATAATTCGTAGGATGATGCAACATGAGAGCGGCAGTCGACATAACGCCACCGCAAAGAATGGCCGAGTCAACGCAGCAGGAGAACATGGATGCCGTCCGCCGTGCGCACTTCTCCGCCGAAGATGACGACTTCATCTGGAGCATCGTCCTGAGGACGCTCCGCGAGAAGGCCACCGACTTGGAGTCATTACCCCCTGCGCTGAATCCGCTGTGCGGAACGTTCTGGAGAGAAGTGAAGGACATTCATCCGTCGATAATGCAACGCAATATAAGTACTCTCTCGAAGAAGTGAGTCTCCTTTGCCATTGTTTTGATTTACGTCTTCCTTTGCTTTTAGATTCCGGCGTATGTGGAGCCGCAAGCAGATTAGTCGACTGGCGCCTGAAGACGTGGCATTCCTACAAAAGAAGCTCGGAGGTTTTGAGGAGCAGCTCATGGAGACCGATGGCAATCAAGATTACGCTCCGATGTCTATGGTAACTACGGACCCTGCGGCACTTCTACCAATGCCCGTCAAGTGGGTTGAGTACAATCAGGGCAACGACGCCATCAGCAGTTTCCCACAGTCTGGCTGTTCCGTTGCGTCCACCAGTAGCTATCCCAAGCCTGACAGTACCGCCATACCCGTGATGGGCATCGATCTCGAATTCACAAGGAAGCTGAACCACCTGTTGGAAGCACGAGACTCTGAGCTCATGCAGAGGTGGACCGATGTGTGCGAGAAAATGGGCCACATCGTCGTGGAATTGATGAAGGAACAGGGTCTCGATCAAGAACTGGCGGACGCCGTTGTCGGTATGGCCGGATGAGATCGTTATCATTATTACATTTTATCCGTTTAGCCTATGAGAACATGTTCCGCTCGATTTTGGGATCTTCGGCGAAGGAGCAAACAGCGGTCGGAACGGGAGAGAAGCGCACCGTCGGAAATGTTAGATCGACCATTGGGAAGAAACGAATGGAACAGAAACGAAGCAAAGCTCGCCGTTCTTCTCCGATAATGTTGGCAACGTCCTACCTCCCAGTGTCAAGGAAAGTTGGAATCAACGAGTCGAATCCCAGTGTTCGTACGTCTTTCAACAGCAGGCGCCAAAATCATGGAATTATCTTCTAATGTTGGTAGCTTGAAATGTTTATATGTATCCTATGTACATCTTAAGTTGTGAAATTACTATCCCTTGCTTTATGTAAACAATCGTTATAATAAGCTTCTCAAGATCATTGACGAGTTAGGTCACACTGCCCAGAAGGATGCAAGAAGCGAGGATGGCTGTCATTGGCTAGAGAGCTTCGTCTTAATCGTGACTGAGTAGACAGTACAGCTAGACAGATTTACAATGCGTTTCATTTGTGGGAAAGCGATGCGAGGTCTTTATAGCGTCGAAGTCATTTATAGAAAGCAGTGGTCTGGGTGCAGTCAGCCATAATGAAGCTCGCTTCCATCGTGCAGGTCTTCTCGTCCAAGACGAGCTCCATCAGCACCTCTTCTCAAGAGGACAGGACCAAGACCAAATCCGAGCGCCAACCCAGGATGAGAAGGAAGGACTCCCTCCTGAAACGCTCCATCGGACGACTCTCTTTCCGTGTGACGAGAACCGAGTCTTACTCCGTAGCTGCAATGGAGCAAAGTCGCGGAGAAGTGTCCATCGTCCTTCGCAAGAAGCAAGAAACGTACTTCCCCGAGAAGGACGCCTTCGCCAGACGGTACCAAGCTATTCTTAAGCAGAGGAAAACCGCGGAGTAGCCTTCTTTATCAGGCTCGCACTGTTTGGCGTATGTATTGCTATTGTTGATAAATCTTTGTTGTGTTCGTTGGAGATGTTCAAGGCTTCGCCAAGAGTGCCCTTCTGCCACCCTTCATAACGATTCGGTGGCAGTCTTAAACGGAATTTTTCGAAAATATGGGATACTGTACTGGATTCGTCTTTAGGCGTGGCGTCGTACGCCGCGTCGATTTGGTATCGGGATTGGATTTCTGGTTCGGCTCTTGGTATTTCCTCCACCGGCGTGTACGACACAGGTTGAAGTACCGCCTCCTGCTTGCTTTTCGCCAGTCTCGCGTTGTTATGCTGTACTGTTTAAAGCGCTATTGCTATCCAGCAAGAGTCTTACGTACTTTCCTAGGTCCCGCGACTTCATTGAAACTGGTTGCGGAAGGTGTCTTGATAGCTTCAAATTCCGGCAACTCCAGTTTTGGCTAATGCGGTTTAGTAAGATATCGCGCGAAATTCTCCGCGAGAAATTTTCGCAAAAAAGCGCATGGCTTAGGCTTGGTCCCAGCCGTGATGTTTTGCTCATTAAAGTTGGCATAGGCGTTGTGGATAAAGTACCGGTATTGGAGAAAATCGCGTGCGGAGAATTTCGCGTAAAATCGCTTAGTAAGTGTCTGTAGAAGGCAGCGAAATGCGTCTGGCTGCGTTGAGTAGAGCGCTCCCAAGGAGGGTGCCGATAAGGCTCCTGTGTCCTGTCGTTGTCTCTATTTCGTTTGCATCTCTCTCGTGCCTCGTGTATTCATGATGTCTCTTATGATCTACGCCGTGACTATCCGCAAGACCGTTAACTTAATATGGTCATTTTTCCAGATACTCAAATGAGATGGCCCCCGCGCCTGAAGAACCAGTCTTCTGCATTTGTCGCAAGCCAGATGATGGCCGCAAGATGGTGGCTTGCGACAAATGCGACGAGTGGTTCCACTTCGACTGCGTCGGCTTCACCGCCCGGATGGAGACGCAGAAGAAGCCCTTCTTCTGCAAGCCCTGCTTGACGAAGAAGAAGCCATTGGTGAAGCGGAGGGCGACGACGCCCATCAAGACGCCTGGCAAGAAGGTGAAGCGGGGCGTAGGACTGGTCAAGGCCTCCCCCAAGCAGCAGGTCGACAAGAAGCCCGTGGTGAAGACTGGACCGCCCGAAGATCAACCGGAAGCGGGACCTCCAAAGGAAGAAGTGGCCCAGAAGACCACTGCCAAGGGGCGAAGAGCGGCGCTTGCTGTGCCGAAGGCCGCCACAGCAAGACCTGGAAGGGCCGCAAGGAAGAAGCAAGTCCCCGATAGAAGGACGCACGCCAAGAAGGAATCACTCCAAGGACCGAGCGATGAAGAGGCACCGCGGGAGGGAGCTGGACCGGGATCGGGCCCGGAGTCGTCTGACGAACTGTCGGTGGCTTTGAGCCGCCTATCCGTCGACACAAGGGAATTTTCCGAGGTATGTTCCCTTAACTGTGCATTTAGTAACAGTACCATTTTAGATTACCGTTCTTCAGTACGCCCGTATGATCGAGGATGACGACTTCGTGGCTATCGCGGAATCGTTTCGCCCTCCCACTTGTTGACTTTGTTATATTGTAGCTTTTGCAGATTGCGCATAAAATGTGGTTTTGTCTTCATGGCCTTGTCTTCTTCATTCCTCATCTTGACATCTTCGGCATCGGATGCTTCTACGAGGACAAGGCGGAACGATGTTTACTCGATCGTGGAGAAGTCCGCAGGACAGGTTTCTATTCCTCATCGGCGTCAAATGAAAGGAGTTCTTCGATTCGCGGTGTGGCCGAAAGATTCTGAATCTTGTGCTGAGCCGGTGGTTGATTCCTGGGCCTCCTTAGATTCAGTGACGTTCCACTTGTTAGTTTTGTGGCTGCGTACTACTCTTCCGGTGATCTTAGAAGCATGGTTCTCGCTGCGCTTCGCCTTTCCCAAGCCCGTCCTTCGTTTGTTGGTCCGTTCTCTGTTGGTTGGTTTCTGTCGAATGTGTGGGGATTTTATTATTGTTCTTTGGATGTGTTTCAGATCGTGCTTGCTTCCGTCGAGGGGATTGGAATAAGTCGTCGAAATTTTGACTTATGAAGTCGCTTAGTCCTCGATCACCTTGCAATTCAGTGAGCTTCTATGGGCAAGGGATCAGGTATCGGATATCCGCACACTTTTGGGTGGGATCACTCTGGGACGTTTCAAATTGCCTTCATTCTAGTGCACTGTTGATGTTCACGGAGATAAACAATCCCAACGTCCAGTGACGTAGGCGAGTCGCCCTGTTTTCGTTCCCCTCTCGTCCCAGCTCCAGAAGACCATCATTCCTCCCCCTTTTTGCTCTTCTTGTGCAGCCGCACTTCCCTGTCGCGGAAACCGATTAGGGCGCCGCTGATAGCGTCGGGCCCCGGCGGCGAATTCTTGTCGACCGCCTTGGAGAGGCCGTCGCCGGAGTCCTAAGCGCGGCGAAGCTGTTTGGGAATCGTTTATTATTCCAATTTTAGTCTCCCCTTGTTTTTCCACAGAGCCCCAAGCTCTCAACGCGCTTACACATGTATCGTGGTGATATTTGGTTCCGCGGACGGAAAATCACACACGGAAGTGTCACCGTCTCAGGGCCTTTTCCTTTCCATCCTCTCCTCAATGCTCCTGATCTATGGTTCTAGGAAATTAAGTTGCATAATCCACATGCGGTAGTTTCCCTCCACTTCTTCCCTGTTTATCCATCTTTAGGAGAGCGTTACCTGTTTCTCTTTTCTTCATAGTCATGCGACGGCATGTTTTTGGCCAATATTGTAGCTAATTTGCTAATTCGTTTGGGTTTATTGGTGTAGCTTAAGGAGAGGTAAACAAGGCGATAACTCCAACCTCGCTATTACAGGAGATATAGTGTTTGGCAGCTCCTTCGGTTAGAAATTCGCTAGCTGGTAGTACGACCTTGTTATAGCATGATTTGACAGCTTACATTACATCCCCCCTGCCCTGTTGCAAGGCTGTCCTCCCTCCCCCAGAAACCCGAATCCCAAAGAGGTGACTTCAAGTGCAGGCACATCTAATCACCTCACTTTCCCTCCACGGGCAGCAGAAGGACTTCCTTTTAAGAATCCCAAAGGGACCTCTTGCTTCTTGCAGAATTACTTCCTTCCACGCACGTTATCCCTTTTTAGTGGACAAAGAACTAGTGGTAACGACTTTTGGGAGTTCTATTGGAGTCGGCTTTTGTGCTTCCTTACTTCAAAAGGTACGAAAGAGGACTAGAATCTGTTAATTTGTGGCCTGGAGACCGTCTGGGCAGATACGACTTTGCTGATGTGGGAACAATGACCAGATACAAAAACCGAAAGGGAAGTACGACGGATTTTGACTTTTCGGAAAGAAGATGTGAAAAAAATACATCTTGAGGGGAGGCACTGGCTGAGCATAGGATGGTGAGAATACAAAGGAGCAATGACGTCTATCGAGGCTTAAGGGTTCTTAAATTGAGGGCTCTTTGCTTGCCTATTGTATAAGCTAGGTATACCACGGAGACTAGGTATACTTCAAGCTCCCTTCTTTTTCAAAGCCAATATCAGCTTGTTATGTACGTCCTATGCCTCTAAAGTACGAGGCGTGATGACCTTCTGCACGCTGCCACTTAGCGAAGCGTGGATTATTTGAGGACACATGTGATTGTAGCAGCTGGAGCCATCGAGTACCGTGCACTGCAATCACAAGGAACAGTTTCCCATGACGCGTTATCAAGGATTAATTGCATTAATTTAATCAGTTCCCACGACGTCAGAAGCTTACGTGTGACACCTCTTTGGCGTCACATGGCCCAGCTGCTTTGCTGACCGTTTTGCTGGAGTGTTTATTGTCACAGAGATCTATCCACGTTAAAGCTACTCCTTGAGGGAACATTACGGTATTCTGAGATTAGAATGGATAAGTCCACTTTGCCGATAAGCCTATAGGTCCGAATCTTGGCGACATCTATCGGGAGATCCTTTCGCCTCGACTTGACATTTTTGCTTCAAACGGATGGGACAAACAGCTTATCGCCCCGCGAAATCTCTGCTGATTGACGGCTTAGGGATTGCAGCGTTTTACTTCCAGCAGGTCCCAGCTCTGGAAATACTTTGGCTTCCTATTCAAATTCCATGATATATTCTTCATTTATCGTCGAAATTCTTGGAAAAGCATATCATCTTGCCGGAAGGAAAAGTGCACAAGGCTACATATCTCCGGGCCAAGATGCTGACGCACAGAGTTAGCTACGCGTGACTTTTAATTATCCTTCGGTGCAATGGTTGCGTAGCTAATTACCTTATTAGCATAGTTCTCGACACGATTATAGGACTTGACGCTCGAGGAAGCTCGAGGAAACCCCAAGCGACTCCTTTTCCTTTGAGATCGTCGCCATTCTTGTCTTTTAGGGTCGCAAAGGGAATCGGTCTTCGCGGAACCAAAGTTCACGGATTAGATATCTCTAGAACGTGGGATTACGTTGTCAAAAAAACTCCTTTTTTGTTCAAGATCTCTCCTTGTTGCCGTTCTTTTGGGCCTCTATCCTCTATGCACCCTCTCGACGTCTTTTTCATGCTGGATTTGAAGAACGTATTTGATTTTGTTGAGCTTAAAACCACTTAAGCTTCTAACAGTTCTGGCATGATTTGGCACCGAAAGCGATCCATGTGTCCATCTTAACAGAATATATGCTTCTGAGCAAAACATATGGTGTATCGTGGAAAAGGATTTTCAGATGGGCTCCATTCTCCATTCACGCTATTGGTGTGCTGTAGTACAGCAACTGTGCTATCCTGATGTCCTAATGTCAAACTGAAAACAACTAAAACAAAGTTACAAAAATAGTGTTGCCCCCTCTTGTTCTCCTTGTCCGTCCTTTCCATGGTATTTGCCATTCTTTGATCTTCTCACTCCTTCCTCTCGTACTAAGAACGAGTGCAAGCTGGCGTATAATAAGAACCCTTGAAATATCCGTACTTTCACGGCGTTGAACAAGCACCACCAGTGGCTGTTTTTCACACTTTTCAGGTTTTGCGGCAAAACACGGTTGGCCTTGCAGTCGTAATTATGGCGTTAAATGTTTACGCCGATTTTTTGCAGAGCTTTCTGCACCGTTGGCTCTCCATCTTGACGACTTCCTTAACTTCCTTAACTAGATTCCGCATACTAGATGAATAGATGCCTAAACTTGTACCGAGCAGCAAACCATGTGTCTGTAGAAACTCCCGGACTTTAGCTCCACGTTCTAAAACCATTTCATGGGACGCAACCTCATATACGAAATGGGACGCCCCTCGCTTGCGTCCTGTGTGGTCGATTGAAACATCTCCACTGCCGCACAGGACCCTCGGGTTCGAGTCCGGCCTGGAGCTTCTTGATTCCAGAGCCCCCATGTCACCTCTACGCCTTAAGAGATGGTGACTCTGTACTCTGGAATATTTTTGTTTTGAATACTAGTTTGTAGAGTCAATTTTAGAGTCAATTTTTTGGTAAGATTGGGAAACATAGAGGAAGCCATAACTCCGTAACACAAGTAAACACGTAGCACATGTAAAGGATAGCATATTCTCCCACGCAACATGTTCCTGGAGAGATTCCACTTTTTTCTGGACTGTGACTTGATCTTCTCGTTCTAGAAGTATTTCATGGGACGCAACCTCATATACGAAATGGGATGCCTTTCGCTTGCGCCATGGGTGGTCGATTGAAACATCTCCACTGCCGCACAGGAACCGTCGGGTTCGAGTCCGGCCTGGAGCGTCTTGATTCCAGAGCCCTCATGTCACCTCTACGACTCAAGAGATGGTGACGGCGGTCCTCTGGAATATTTTTTTAATAAGTGAAGCAGTCACATGTTTTTTACCCCGCGACTACAATTTCCGTCGAGTAATTCTTTCTAAACAGCTCAGGAAAAACATGTAATGAGTCTTGTCGGCTCCTGTCCAGAGCTTCGTAAACGTTCTTCGGCTAGCAACACGTGTACTTGATTCCAGAGGGTCCTTGTTCCACCCACCAAATTGACTAGATTATTACTCCTAATTAAACCATTTTCAAGCCTATCCACACATTTAGAGATTTCAGAACTACCTTATGGTACTACCGGTTACGGTAGGCTCAGGCCAACCATTGCCCTTACAGCACACCTATGTCCTATATCTACATACACACGATTAAACTTTACACGAGTGGGTTATTTTTGTGCGAGTACTTTTGTACTGAAAAGTACCTTTTTCCCAAAAGGACTTTCATCGAAGTAATGAGTTCACATAGGGACAGCGCTAAGAAGCTGGTCTGTGTGGGAAACAGAGGCTGTTTATGGGTCATAACAGAGCGAGCGCCTCGGTTCATTTACGACATTCAATGGCTAATCTCGGAAGTTCTTGAGTCGGAAATGTCATCATTTTTGGACTAATGCATTTCGTGTCCGCATTATAATGAGTTTTCTGCGTTTATAGCCTTTCTCCAGACGAGTCAAGCAGTGGATTAGCAAAAGCCAACATTTACCACTTTGTTATCAAATTTTTGGAAAACAAGCAATAGAAAATTTGTTCCACGAAATTATTTTCCTAACATCGACGAAGCAAGTTCCTAGAAGGAATTACTCGGAGACAATTGTAGCCACCCAATCCATGGGTTAGGTGAACAGGAAGTCAGAATAGCGAAAACACCTACTTGTTATGCTAGGGAGCGAACATCCCCTTATTTGTGTAAAAAGGAAAAACACATGGTACTCTGGAACAAAAATTCATTCCAAAACAAATATTAAAGCTTCAGGTCGGATTCGAACCCAAGGGTCATGTGCGGCGATGGTGATGCTTTCGACTAGGGTTGTCGAACATTCAAATCGAGCTGTTCGATTCGACAACCCTACTGTCGACCAAACTAACCAAAAGCAAGAGGAGGTCCATCATGCATACCGTAGATCTGAGGGATCTATCCGACATTTAATACTTATAGTCGTTCTTTAAACACTTTGAGAAGTTTGCTACCCTTAATCCTTCCTGGAGTTCCGGTGGAGCTTCCTTGTTAATCTCAAGATCTAGTAACAACGTAAATCTTAATGTTAATCTCATCCTTTTAAGTCGGAGCCTAACTCGAGATAATCCATAATCTGTTTCTAATCTGTTGCAAAAAAGTAAGCCCTTCACGGATTTCAGTTGTCCCTAACTCCTTGGACCGTAATCAACTGTGTCCGTTTTGTTTCCTTCGGGTAAATCAGGCAAGGACCTTCTAAGAACTGTATGTTCCGCCAAAGATCGCCCGGAGAAGCCTCATTCCCACAATATCCGGTGGATTTAAGAAATACCTCGCTCTCTCCAGCCTCCACTTCCTGTCGCTAATCGATTCTCCGAATTCCCACCATCTCCCCTCTCCCTCGTAGGGATTCCGCGTCTAGCCACCGATTGACCTTTATCCCCGGAGCTTATCTCAGAATTCGCGCCGTTGACGTCTCCCCATCAAGCAGAGGCCACTTCCAAGGCGTTCCTTCTCACACACGGTGTCAATTGCTCCCTCGGAGACCGACGACGTGGGTCTTCTTGTTTGTTTGGCGACGTTTTTTGCATGCTGGGTCGTCGCCCAAACGCGATTGTACTTTGGCGGAGTGCCGACGGCGCCGGAAATTTGAATTCGCCGCGCGATTCGATCGATTTCCTGTTCCCGTAGGCGCCGATCTTTCGGCTTTCGGACGCG
>JADLIF010002325.1:0-16436 GCA_016648015.1 Steinernema khuongi | reverse complement strand
TCCAGTTCGGTGTTTCTTGCCGCTTGGTCTAAGGTGCTTGGGCAGGAAGGCGCCAGCAGAGATCACGGCGTAATCGTATTAGGGGTACTCAGGGTGTGCGGAAAGTATGAACCCCGTCGTGTTATTGAGTTGCGGATGCGTGTTTCGCGACGCGGCGATAGAGTTGGCGAGTGTTCACGGCTACTGTGAGGGAGAAGTCTGATTTTAAAGCGTGGCAGAATTTGGTGAATTTTTGCAGTTGTGTCTCTATCTGAAATCACACAGTGAACGTGTTGTAATAAAAAATATTTTATTTTTTACCTCTCAAACTATCTCAATGAAGATGTCGAGTTCATTTACGACTACTGACAATAAATAGACTGTTTTTTTGATTTTGATTGATTTTTGATTGATTTTTGCAATCCCTCGCTCAAATTATTCCGTTCCTACGCTCTTAAGTTTGCTAACAAGATTTTTGCGTGAGAAGACTGAGCACAAGAAGACTTCCCGCGTCAGTCTTGGGTAGGGTGCTGCTCGTAACGCCTAATGTGAATTCTAAGGGCTGAGCAATTTTTCCGCCATTTTAATAATCGTAAAACTTTCACGATTTTTGTAAGAGATCGTTTAGAACCTCCCTTATTGAGCTTAAAAAATCTTTTGTTGCTGGTGTTACCTTTTCTTACTAACATAATTTTCGCTTCTCGATTAATCTTGACTAACAAATATTGATAATCCATTGTACTGTCAATTTCTATTTTTTTCCATTTTTTTTGCCGCTACAATTTTTGGTTTAAGAAGCTGTATCCATCTGAAAACCAGAAACCATTCTTCTGGAATTTTAGAAACTGATTTAGAAATTTAGCACTATTTTTGAAGCCGGCTTTGTATGAATAAAATAATTTTAATTCTATATAACTGCTTATACAATTTTTGTTGATTGTTTATTTCCTCTTTTATTTCGTTCATTCAGAAATGTGGCCTTCTAAGATTTTTTGAGCGGATAAACTTTTTTAATTTCAATTCCTAATTTTACAAATTACCTTTTTGTATGCATACAGGACGATTTTTTAAACAATTTTTGGCTGAGGACTGTTTCCACCATTCTACTGGCCACGGTTTACAAATTAAAAAATTTTTTTTTAAAAACTGACCTTCGTTTTCTATTTTTGCTTGTCGGTTTCCTGCTCGTTTTTTGGGACTTTTTATTCCTTTGGAACAATCTTTTAGCAGAGCTCTTACATTTTACAAATTACCCTAAACATTTAGCTGTAAGCAAAAAAAAATTACGACGGTTTACAAGTAGATCTTTTCAACCATATTTTTGCGGAAAATTATTTCGACCATTCAGCATGGCTCGCACAATTTTAGAAATTGTTTTAAAAACTAACCTTCGGTATCTATTTTTGTCACTGCTTATTTGCGACTTTTGAGCCATTTGCTTGTTCGTGACATTTTTCTAGCAGAGAGTTTATTCGGCACAAACGGAAACGACCCTCCCACAGAGATCCAATTAGATGCCGTCTGCGGCGTTTGTTTTCGAAAGATCGCCTTCTCCGCCAGTCGCTCATCATTCCAGGCTTCTTAATCAGCGATTGCAATTCAACATGCGCGAACGGCGGGGCATTATCGCCTACGCGATCGGGTTCGTTTACATAAGTCCGACTTTTGATTCGCCGCGATTGGTCGACCACCCTTGTCAGGAGACTCCCCGGCCGCTCTTGCGCCATGTTTTCGAAAACGTCATTAATTTGACGAGCGTTTTAATTGACCGTTGAGAGGAGCGGGAAGAAGAAAGTTTACTAGTCGATTAATCGGAGAAAGTGAGGCAGTGCGGGAAGGAACGTGGCGTATTAATTGGTTTATGGGGTCAGGTGTGTTCTTTCTTAAGAGTTGGGTTTCGCTGGAAGAACCGTTCCATGTCATTTCGCTTCGGCTTCTACTGAGAAAACGCTTCAGAACTGTTACGCAATCCTGTGGTTCATATGTATTGCGTGACCAGAATTAAATGAATATGGCACTATTTTAAGTTATTATATTTGTGACTCTTCTAGTTGTTCGGAGCAATAAAACTACTTCACAGAAAAGAGCAGTTGGAAGGGGGTGTATCTGAGAAGTCAACGTGCGAGTTTTGAGAAATATAACGAGATTTGAGATTTTGTGAGATTTGTAAGAAAAAATCTAAAATATATAAAATTGTCGCTTCTCATTTGTGAAAATTTTCAGCGTTTAATAAAATTTGCGCTAGCCGTTTCTGAGGTTCCCTGTGGTTGTCCGTGAGCTATAAGTGAAGATTTGACGCGAAAAGAAGGGGCTGGCACAAGCTGCACAGACAGCTGTACACAGCTGCTTGGACTTTTGGATCTTAAAACAGTCGTTATGTGGAGTGAAAATATTTTTGCACACATGAAGGCCAAACTTGAAACTTGGAAGTTAACGTACGAGTTAAAGTACGAGAAAAATGTAAAAAAAATTAAAGGAAGCCAAAATAGACATACCCTTTATTTTTGGTCGGTATAAGTACACACGCACTAACAAATCATGAAATTGCCATTCCAACTTTCCCCGATCACATTCCATGACTCACAATCAGTATTTCGAGCGTAGTGGGGACGCTTTTTGGAATCTCATGTGTTAAAAATTCGCCATTCCTTAAACAGTATGCCTTTCGGACTGAAGAATCAGCTATCTTTTTATGACTCTATTTTTGTTCGACTTCAAGGCGTACATAAGTGCCTTTTACTATTGTAATCGCAGTCCATTTTTGGCGCTTTGTGCTATTTTAAAGATAGAGCCACCCAAAGACCCCCGCTACATTCTGCAGGAAAGCTTATTTTACGTTCCTTCTCTTTTTATTTCTATTTGTTTTTTTTCTCTCTCGAAAAGCAGTTATCTACTCCACTATTTTGAGGATTTATTTTTGTTAACGGATACATCACATCCCGAGGTGTGTTTTAGCACTCATTGAGAGATATGAATTTTTGTATACGGGAAGTTATCCACGGTAGGAAGTCAAAGTTCTCCTTAACCGTCCTCTATGTCCAAGCATCTATCTCCCTAAGCATTCTCGCGCTGTTCTCGCGCCTTCAAAAATCCTGATCACTCTCACACCACTTCTTGCTAAGACTTCGTTTCTGAGAATCGACGATCACCAAATCGGTGTTGTTCACCAAATCAGCTCCAATAAAACTGATGGGAATGCGCTCGGCTTTTTTGGTGATTCCGATTTGCAACGGTGTCCTCTCCAATGTATGTGACATGTCGCGCTGACCTTCTTCTCCACCGCTTCTCTTCCGCTTCCACTTGCGCACCACCTAAAACTGACATTGCGACTCTCTCGGTTTTTGCGACGCGACACATTGTTTTCCGCAATCGGACTCTTCTTCGGCTCCACTCGGAATCGGGTCGAACGGCTGCAAGCGCCTTTCCAAGGGTGGTCCGTGGAGCGCCTTCGGAACCGGAGTGCTTAAGTCCCTCCTCGCCATTATGCAAATCCGCATCGCGCTGTATTTGTTTTCTCCCCGGGGGCGATCGCTGTTTTCGTGCGACGGCTTCGTCAAACACGCTCGTGGCGATGCGCTGGACAGGGGAGATTTTTTTGCTGTTTGCTTGTTTTGCTGATAGCGTCGATGCGTCACGCTCGAGACTTCTCTCGCTGTGTCGCTAAGTGGGTGGTTTTGACGTTGCTCGTTAGGCTGTGAGCCAAGAAGACGTTTTCTCTCAGAAATGATCATCTTTTATTTTTGTAGAGTGCCGATCTGAGCATGAATATCCAATGACATACTAGTGGTCGATATTATTGGTAGCATAGTAACAAAATTACGAACAAATAATTTTATAATGGGTTTCATCAATATCAATGTTCCAATGCCTTAAAGCCAGATTTTTTTAGCGTGAACTTATGGTTTTGTTTACTGACATTCTAAAATGGAAAAAATCTCCAGCTTTATATTTTTGTGTGCAGGCAGTTTATCCAGATGTTTATATTTTATACAAATATTTTAATTTTTCCTTAGCTTTGCAGTAGCAAGGTTAGCTTTTTATAATGGAAAAATGAGCAGAATTTGTGAGCTGGGTAATATGAATGAAAGCAGTTCGACCATTTTAACAGTTTCTTGGCTCAAAAAATATTCCCATTTTTGCATTTCAATGACTCTGTGCATTTCAACTTTCATACACACACTATGTAGAGGTTATTTAATATAAAAACATTTTCTACAAATTTATAACTCTGAATGACTACCACTGGACGCCGAAATGATTTAAAGATTTGCTAAAATTTGCTTTTCCTTGGGTGGTAAATGTAAGTGTAGCGTGACCTTGTAATTTTTGACGCTAGGTGCATGTTGCGTAATTGACCGTAGATGGTCGGTAGACGTTCGTGATATTAATCCGTAAAATTTGAAATTTGTTGTCATGATACCTAAATGGTAACTTGTAAAATTTTAATTTTTTTCCTCCGCCTTAGGCACGTGAGCCGAACCACCTTTTGATCTGTTTAGCGTGAACTTTTTGTTTGCTACATAGCATTCTAAAATAGAAAAATCTGCGGCTTTATACGTATATTTTTGTCCGCTCTGCCTCCCCTCAATAAAGATTCGCGCCGGCAAGCAGTAATCCTCTGATCACTTGATTCAGTTCCACGGAAATAGCAACACCTCTTTCGTATGCAAATATTTTGACCCATTACTCAACCTTTAAGCACCGCATCTCTCGCTTTTTCATTTGTTTGCGAATGACGCGATTGTGGCGCGCGAGGGTTTAGCGCCGTTTAGTTTAACGACGTGTTATTTCAGGACTCGTCCTCCTTCCGTCTAATCCTCGGGCAATTACCCAAACAGGTAAGAGCCAAGGCCACCGTCTTCTGCAGTCAATCCGTCGGATTAGCCGATCGTTGATCCGCGTCCTTCCACCGAGGAAACTTGACTCCCCCGCGCGGGAGATGTTGCAAACGTCCAAAAAAGCGTGCTGGCTGGACAAGAACGCGGTGGTGGGTAACAGCCGCGCTAAGAACAATGCGTCGTTGTTTGAGTAGCGGATTACGAGAGCGATGTTATGGGAGAACCGTTTCTTGTAATCTTGTTTTCCGAAATGTAGTGGCGTGGTGGACTTTGGCCGTAGAGTGCTTCAGGGTAGATTCTATAGCAGATTAGTCCGATTAACTTATTTTTGCGAACGAACATTGGCAGCATTTTGCATTCTTGTCCTGTAGTTTCTGGTTAGGTGCCGTGGGATACGGTACGCCGAAAAGAACCCTTGATCACTTCTCTCTCTCAGCATTAAAAACTCCCTCTAACTGGTGCCATTTACTTTTGTGTACGACAATTCTTCTCTACAAGCAGGTAAGACAACCATATTTACTTACATGAATATGTGCAAAACCAGAGACGTCGACGAGAAGCGCTTTTTTATAACTATTAGGATCTATGCCTGTACCTCTAGTTTACCAAATGTCGGTCTTTTGTACCCTTATGCAGGGATCGTCGCTCAAGGCGTTTCTTCGCGTTGGTTTGTTCCGGTGTTGAGCCTGGGTCTGCCCTTGGCAAGCGAGCACTTTAATAGTTATTTCATTATCTAAGGAAGGACTAATTTTTGCCAGAGGATCAATTCCACCATGAGGGTGGATTTCCGAATTAATTTATTGAGAAATGTTCTGATAGAGAACGGAGTCATGATTTGGAGAAGCCATCGGGGAACAAAAATGTCTTACTGAAATGTCCTTGATATTTTTGTTTATATAAATATTCAGTTGTTTCTTACACATTTCAACGGTTGTTTAACGTTGAAAAAAATTTCTCAAATTCTGAACGTTCTTATAGTCGTTTTTATGAAACGCACGGCACATAGCTATTGGTCCAAGAATGTCTCATCTTAAGCATATGGAAATCCCAAGCGTGTAACAACTGGATCTATATTTTTCTATGAATTTTTCCTAAATGTCACCAATCCATAGTCATTTCTGAGGATTTATCTTATTTATCTTATCTAGGTCTATCGGTTCTATTCAGGTCATCTCTTTAGGTTATTGATATTTTTTGCTTGGGATTAATGTGTTTTTTATTTTTGGGCTACGAATTTCTTGCACATTTTTCGAATTCGAACATTTTTAATTTTGGATCTCCTAAGCATATGGAAATCCCACTGATCCAATCACTTTTAGGGGCATTTTTGCAGTGGGATGAGTTCAACAACATTACATATTAGCCTGACCACTTCCGCGGTCTTCCGCTCGGCTCCGGTCACTTTGTCCCTCCCTCTCCCTCCCTCGCCTTCAAATCGCTCTACTCACATTACCTCTTTCATATGTATTTGCACCGATCCTTCGGCGCGCACCTTCTCGAGTGGCTCGGCCACTGGAGACGAGAGCGCTAGAACACTCCTTTCCAAACGAAAAAGCCTCGTCGGGAAGGTGTGGAACGGGACGGTGTCCGATTTCGGCGAGCCGCGCGGCCGCCAAGCCGATTACTAGCGCGCGCGAGGCGCACTCTTGTAATCGCTGCATTCCGTCAGCTGATTAGGTCGTCCTGGCGCTGTTCTGACTCACGGCTACTTATCTGTTTTCGTGCATTCCGGTAGGAGAATGGGCGTGCTGTTTGGAGTTTGACCAATTGAGATCACATTCGACAAGGCTTACGCTTAGGTGCTTGGAGCTTAAATGCAGAAGCTCAACTCCTCGCATGGCCGGTTTGAGAGAAGTTCTTTAGCATAAATCCGTGTCTTGTGTGCGTTTGTCACATCCTAAGTTTCGCGAGGTGATGTCGAACTAACTGCATACCATTTTTTATTTTTGGCAAGGCACATACCGTCCATTTTTTTGTGCACAAGTGAATATTGTCAAGACCGGTATGACTCATTCCGATTTTTTCTACAAACAGCATTGGCAGGGTAAGCCAATGGAACCCACCTCTTACACATTTTTCTTTTTTCAAAAATTTTCTTGTTTTTATTAAATTTTTAACGAATAACTTTAACATTGGCCATAAATTTTTTATAATATGCGTTATATACTTAAATCATCAAAATACGGCTTTATAGTGTCAATATTTTGTTCCATTGCCGCAACATAGCCGAGTAGGCGGACTACAATATACGGTATCACTCGTTCCGTACTACTTATCAGTGTTTTCTCGTTTGTACTCGCTTCAAATTAACATATTACACAATGGATCCGTCTCGGGCACCGTAACCTGGTACGTCATTTGCATAGGCGCGCCTTTGTTCCCACAGCTGTATTCTGCCACTGCCGTTGGATTCCAATTTGCTTTTGACCCCGTCGCGCTCGCGCGGATTATACGATTATCTCTGACGTGAAAGGATCGCGTTTTTTGTCGGCCTCCATGAATATTCATTTCCGAGCGGCGTTCACTTTTGTATCCTCCAGAAGACATGTTCGAGGAGCTCTTCGAGCGGGCGCTCAACTGTTTCAACAAACTCGCGCCGGACAAGCCCGACGACTCGGACATTTCCATCTCCGAGCCTAAGCATGTGGTGCTCACGTTGGATGCGTCCACGCTGCCCGACAGGAAGCAGCTGGACAGGGCCTTCAGGGAGTTCGTGGTAAGTCGAAGTCATTTTCGCCTCTTCTCAAATTTAACTGGTTTCAGTCCGAGCTGGACCTGAGTCCGGACAAGCAACAGATGCTGTACAGTCAGCCGGAGGAGAAGAAGTGGATGATGGTGATGGAACAGAACATGAGGAAGGTAAGGGGGCAAGTTCCGTTTTAGCATAAATAGCGAGGTATAAGAAAAATGAAGACGTCAAGATTAACCGCATTTTTTAAAACACTTTACAGTTTTTCTATTCAACGCATATTTTTGGGTCTTAAGCGTTCTTTTTACATAAGAAGCAATGTACAGGTAAATAGATTTTTTGAGTTCTGATTTTTTTTGATTAGTTAGTAATGATTAGTTGCATTCCATTTTATTTTTGTCTGTTCACTTTTATAGGTCAATTATAATTTCACTTAATTTTTTCCTATCTCACTAACTAAATTGCCACCTTTCTAATAATAGTGCTGTCGTTAATTAAATCAAGTCGATTAGTCTCAACACCATTCTTTCATCCCACGTAAATTGATATTTTTGTCATCCCATTATGTCATCCACATTTTACTAAAACAATCTCTATGTCATTCATTAACCTTGTCATACACCATTTTTTATACGTTTTTATGTATTTCCGTAAATTGATATTTTTGCCAAATTGCAGACGATACAAATGATACGAAACAAAATAAGTTTACAAAGTATTTCTCAGATCATCAAGCAGTGGATTTTGGCGTTGGACGGAACTCTCATGAAACAGATGGCTCCAGAGCGAATCGCAGAATAACCAAATAACCAAATAATTCTAAATAGGTTATAATGTGAATTTTTGCTTGATATGAATCTTTATAACTTCAGAGTCAAAAACATTTCCCTGTCTCTATGCTTAACATATTTTTAGTTTATTTTGCACTTCACAATAGTTGGTCATGTGACTAACTATTGCACATTTTCATACTTTGATATTTTTGTTTATTCACACCATTCTTTTAAACATTTGTTTTTCCTTGTCAGTATTTTTGGATTCTGCACTTCCCTACTTATGATTAAAAATATTTGCATTTTGAAAATTACATTGTATCGCTTTATTTTTGCAAAGTTTAAACGGCAGCCCATTGAAAAGAATGCTCGATGGCCAATTCCAAAGACCTACCGATTTCACGGGTTTTTCTCGATTCAATTTCAATTCTTTATTCTAAATTTTTGTAAGTACGAGCAGCAGTCGTGCTCAACTACCTCATATGTAAATTTTTTTTTTGCGTATGAGGATCAGAGTATGAGTATCAAATAGAATAAATAACTATTCCAATGTCACATTAAAAACCAATTCCGGAGCTCTATTTAACTCCAGGAAAATTTACAATCTTTGGAAAATTTACTCTTCCACGTTTTTGTCGAACTCTCCAAAAATCTCAAATTTTCATTTTTCAAAATTTTCAAGATCTCAAATTTTTGAAGAGTGCAAAGTCCTTTTAGTTCGTTTTGGTTCGATTTCATTCTACAACCCTAGTCGTGAATTTTTGTTCTGCTTATTCCTTCTCAGGTCGATTCCAGGCCATATCACTTTCCGCTGTTTACTCTTCTCTCAATTCCTGCACCCTTTAATGAGCACCCGAGCGGATCGTTTAATCGTCCGCCCTGTTTACTCTTCACAGCCTCCAAGTGTCGATTGCAGGACAAGGCGGCTTCTTCTGACTCGTGCGAGTACTTCGTCGACCTCCTCGGACGATACCAGCTCTCGTTCCCGGATCCTTACGACTTCCCCGCCGCCATCCAGCAGCTTGAGGGCCTGGCCATCTCCTTGCGCACGAACAGCCACAGCTATGTGCAGAAGTTCCTGCATCTGGGCGGACTGGACCGAATGATGGCCGTGCTGGACCGCTGCCGCGAGCGTTCCGACCGGGACCACATCGCCCTTCCGCTTCTGAACAGTTTCCGCGCCCTCCTCAACTCTTCCGTATGGCTTTGGCGGCGGCGCAAACAAAGTTCGCTCAATTATTTAGGAAGGACGTGGCGTGTTCCTGGAGTCGTCGAGGGCGCTACTCAGCGTCGCCGCCGCTTTGGATCTCCACAATTCGCGCTGCAAAGTAAGTTAAGATTCACTGGTTCTGTGATTTTTGCTGCGAGGCAGGGTGCTTCATTTTTATTTTTGCGCCTGTACATAGAATTCAGAAGAAATTGCAGAGGACATTTTTTCTGCAAAGAAGAAATCGAATTATAAAAAAGATTCGATTGTCGTTTAACTGCTGAAAAGTTCGGTATTGGCAGAAGAAAAATCCATGTATATTTGGTTTGGCTCGATTTTTCTAATCTAGAAAAGTTCAAGTAGATTTTGAGTTTTCTCGCCATCCACTTTTTTCTTAGCCTAACATCGCTTGTAAAATTTAAATGTTTTACACTGAATTTGAAATTTTGAAATATTTAAGATGCCATTATTACTTTTGAAAATGTGTTTGTAATTTTTGCTAGCCGATAGATATACCCAGAAATTTGTTATGCGAGTGTGACAGTGTGTTTGTTTTTTTTTCGAACTATAATTTTTTGGAGAAATTTTGAAAAAATTGGAGAAAACAAAAGGAGAACTTCTTATCTAACAGCTTGTCCAAAAGCAATATTTTTCATAAATCGGTATCCATTTATTTTCAGTGCTACTCATTTTTAATCCTATATAATTTTTCCTGTATTTAAATTTTTGTGTTCATGTTCTTCCGGCAGGATGCTACTTATTTGTATTTTTGCCGCCTACTTTATGAACCCTAGGAATGCCCGAGTTTGGCGACGTTCACCTTGGCGGTGTTTGTAATAAAAACGTTACAATAACACTTTCCTGCCGACGCAACACTCTGTCACCGCATTTGTTGTCCACTCGGGACCCCTAATCGGCTCTAAGGCTCGACTCACACCTGCGGGAGATGACTTGCGCCGGCCGATATCAGTGGCACCATCAATTACTGGCGAGATTAGTCCGCCGGACCACGCGCGCCCTACTTCGCCGCAACTCAACTCTACTGTTCAGATCGTCACCCTCGAGATCCTCTCCGCACTCTGCGTCCTCTCCGACCAGGGCCACGCCGAAGTCGTCCGCGCGCTGTCCGAAGTTTCGCCGCTGCTGGGAGAGCGGAGACGCTTCCAGAAACTCGTCGATGACCTCCACCGTCCAAGGAGTTCAGAACGCGAGACGGAGCGCGTCAGGATAGCAGTGATGTGCCTGATCAATGCGCTGTTGAAAAGTGGCGTTTCTGAGGTATGTTTTTTATTTACGATTAATTTTTGCAGAACTGACAGTCCATTAATTATAGACTGCCTGTACATAGTCATCAAGTTCATTTTTGCTTGATGCAATGGTATACAATCAAAATACCACAATATTTTCTTCTTTTTTTCAGATACAACAATTGTAAAAATTGCTAATTTTAAAAACGAATCATTTCATGCTCCGTTAATGGTCTCAATCCAAAATCAGAAAATTCGGATTGTTGATCTTACTTTCAGAAGTGCTTTCTTACATTTAGATTTTTGAGTTTCCTTGAGTAATTCTTTATTTTTTAGTAAGAAGAAGGTTGGTACAAACAACGCAACATTTTTGCTAATCTTCCTCACATACACACTGGGGAATATTCCACTGCACATATCGTCAAAGGCGAAAAAAATTTTTGCGCACGAGATTTTGCGTTCTATTGAACTATGTTCTTTCGCCATTAACCGTAAATAAGGGAGCGTTGACCTGGGATCCAGAAGTTGACCACGGCTCCAGATCCAGATATTTTTACTCACAGCCAGTTGCGGGTTAATAAACTTTTGCCATTAAACTAAAATGTGTCATATTTTTGAAAAAAAATATTTATCTCTAAATAATGTTTTTCTTTGTTTTTCTTTCATTATTATACACTAAAATTTACAACTACGAAATTCTTTTCTCCAATTTGCCATCCTACAATAGTTACAACAGTCTTCTATTTCTAGCAGTATTCTTGATTAGTTAGTCCTCGAATCTACTGTAGCTTGAAATAAACAATTTACATGTTCGTGCATGACACCTTCTTTGAACAGCTCAATAGCAAAAATGGGCATTTTCTCTAATTTTTGATTGGTGCCTTATTTCGTATACTGCTCGAATTTTCGGATTTTCGTACTTTATCCTATGTATTATTCATATTTGTTTGCTTTGAAGGAGAGGCTGAACTAATTTTCGGCAATGAAAAAATTTTTGAAGTTCAACGTATTAAATTGCTTCTTCTGTGGTAGTAAAGCGGTAGAAGATGGAAAGTTACATCATTTGTTTTTCTTTGTATCTACGTTTTTTTTATGTTTTTTAACGTGGCAATAATCGTTTGCCTTAAGACAGTCAAAAAGTTGGTTATATTGCGGGTGAAAGAGGGGGGAGGGCTAAAGTTTCGACGGTACTGTATATTCGAAATCTGAAAGGTAATTTTTGTATTTGTGCCTTTGGTCTCTGAAGAACACCACTATTGTTGCCTTCTTGCCAGTACCGTATGCCTCTTTTGTGTAATCACATCTCAAAAACACTAAAGCACATAATGGAGAGCACTACTCCATAAAGTAGCCCTGTTCTAATTACCCCAAAACGCCGTTGCGTGACGTTGATTCCACATGCATAAGACGACGTAAATCCCATCCGGCGACCCAACCTAATGCCCTTTTGCCGTGCGCCTCCCGCGCGCCCTCTAACCGCATGCATAGCTAATCACGTAGACGTTATCAATTATGTAATGGGCCCGGGCCGGATTTGTTTTGATCTCGCGCTCCGCCCGCTTGGAACGCTCCCGCGGGTCACCACCCTCTGACCACTTCCACGGTTCCCACCCAAATTGGCCATTATTTGCGCGCCGGCTGCCACGCACCGTGACAGGCCGTAAAAAGCGGCGAGACCAATGGCCGACCACCGTGTTTACTTGTTTGTTCTGTGCGCCGCTTCCAACGGATCGCCGGATTCCGACACGTTTAAAGCGTCCTTTTGGCAGCGGAAGGCCACCGGCGACCGTTCGCTCGCTCCAGGGTGTGTAAAGCTTCTCGGTCTGGCCCAAAAGGCACAAACGTTTTATTACTCTAAAGTATGTCCAAAAGTTGCTATTTTCTTCCTCAATTTTTGTTCAAGGTCGATGAAACCAATGGAAGTAGCTTAAAAACGAAATCCTTGGAAAATGCCTTTTATATTTTATAACATTGTGAGAATTCTGGGAAGAGCCTTTATTTTTGTAGGTCGATCAGATATCCTGTTGCTCTTTTTTCCTATTTTCTGTTGGTTGAAATTTGACGGTAGTGTTCTTCCACAAACGACTTTGTAGTGTTCGGTTTGAGTCCGTTTTGCCTTTTGTTTTGCCGAGACCTGTAGTGGCCACGGGAATAACGCACGTATAGGTGTTTTATTTTTGTAGATAGTTTACAGCAAATATTTTCTGCTACCTCTTAGTTCTAATACTTAGCTTAACTTCTATTTTTCAATATGGTCCATTTTGTGTGTTCACAAAAATCCGAATATAGCGCTGTTTACACAGCTCGTTTTGGCTGCAGCGCTACTATCCATTAGTCATCGGAATTATGCAATTATACGACGCCGTGCACCGCTGTCCACAGTGGAGAACACGGCGTCCTCTTTTCACGCCACCAACTCATGATGGATGTCTTATTCGACCGTTTACGTAATTGCCGTGTCCACCCTGGAAGGACTGGTTTGAGCATGGCGATGAGCCTAGTCCTGACGCGATCGTTTCAGCACTCGCTCGAGTTCCGACTCCACTTGCGCTATGAGCTGCTGATGCTCGGAGTGCAAGATGTCATCGACCGACTCCGCGACTCGCATGGCTCCGCGCTCGACGACCACTTCGACCTGTTCGAGATGATGCGCCAGGAGGACGAGATGGAGATGTCGACGTAAGAAAAATTTTTGATCCAATCGTTTTGCAAGTTCTATCTTATTTATCAGCTTGACCGGGACATTCACCTAAAAGAAGCAACCGGCGGTTATTTAGTGTAAACATACATTTTTGTAACTATACGTTGGAGGGAAAAAAATTTCAAATGGTAAAAGACATTTCTATAAAAGCCCTCTTTCAGAGTTTTGGATCGATTGGATTCAGGATTTTAGAAAATTTGTGAAATTTTTCGTATTTTATATTATTTCCTACTTGTTTGTATCATTAGTCTAATGCCCTTTGTCATTGGTATTAGCATACAAAAATATTTCAAATGACATAAATGCATATTATTCTTAAATTAATTTAAAATACATTTTTACAAATTTAGCTTTATGTCTTTACCTTGGTAGAAGAAAATCCAATTCACCATGAAAAATAAAAAAAATCATCTAAGGAAAAATCAATGGCAAAATCATAACCGGGTGGAGACTCCGAAATGGAAGGAAACACTGGACACGTCATCAAAAATAGATTTTTCAATTTTTCTTTTCTACACACAGGTAGAGGGAGAATCTTTCAGAAATAGCTGACGTTCAGTTTAAGGCTCGGCCACGATTCGTTCGCTTCCGCATCTGCGTCCGCATTTTTGTTCGCTTAGGTGGCCACGATTGTTCGCCTATCCGTCCGCATCTGCATCCGCATCCGCCTACTCCGAACAAAAAAATATGCCAAAACTTGTCGGCTTTTTTGCTGCTTACTGCCGCTGATCTTCCGTATATCGGATGCGTTTGCGGGTTTTTTGTGTAAGCAGATAAGTAGGCAGATGCGGATGCGGATGCGGAAGCGAACGAATCGTGGCCGAGCCTTAAGATTTGAAAGTCGGCTGATCGAGATGACATCATTTTGTGCTTAGTTTGTGATTGATATTTTCCTGTTTTATAGCTATTTCGGATCCAAACCAAATCATAATCAACTTCGAGTGATATTACGTAGCTGTAGCTGTGTGAACTTGATTATAAGCACCGGATAGGAACTCTAAGACACTTATGCGCCCTAAGATAAGCGTGGGAGTGACGTAGAGACTATGCTGCCAGTGGGAGCAGAGAGTGGTAGACGTTAATTGGATGAAGAAGGAAGACGGCAATCAGGTATTTGCACTACCTTAAATTGGTCCCAAATATAGACACGTGCTTTCGGAGACGACCGAAACACGGGGAACGGCACGAAGATCTCGGAAGTTATGTGCATGTTTGATGCGGATCAGATGTCCTTAAACCTCACTTATCAGCATTCCTGAATTCCATGAGTCTAGCGACCACGCTCAAGCACAAAGGGCACATTAAATTATGCGCACGTTGTTCTGAGGGCGGAAATCCACAATCATTGACCATATGTGAACTATAAAGACTCTATGCATAGGGATCGACTAGGATAGATCAATAGCAGAGCTGTTAAGCAACCGTTTGAACCGGTTAACCGTAACCGTAACCAAAGTTAGAATTTTGTAAAACCAAAAAATTACGTTTAATCTTCGAATTACTGTAAAAACCGAAGAGGAACGGTTGATTAATGCACAAGATGGTCAAGTATAGAAGGTCCCGCGAGGTTTTTCCTGATTTATGAGTGAAATTATCAGATTTTATTTAACAGTAACCGTACATTCCGGTTAACCGTAAACCAACCGTAAGCCTGGGGAAAAAGAGAAGTGCGCACAGATACGTAGAAGTAGCATCGCCCTACAAATGGGTAGAGATCCCGCGTTTCTGTAGCACATTAAGCATCACAGAAAACGCCAAATTTAGGAGTGGAACTGATGACTGGAGTCCAAACTTCTAACTCTAAAAGTTTATATAGCACAGTTGTGTTTTCGTACCCGGAAGCAACCAGTAAAGGAGCCTGTAATAGTGACCTCATTGTCCGAGATTCGATGGCAGCACAAGCATTGACTTTATCGAAGTATAACCTCAACACAGGTAACTCTCACACTTGAACAAGAACAAGGTGAGAGTGTTCTCATCTTCGAGAACGGAAATCAAAGCCGAAGCTTCCCTAACCTTCCCGTGTTCCACGTTGATCGACGTCGCAGGAGCGACCTGAGCCAGATACGCGGACTTTATCCGAAGTCGCTGGCTGGACTGGGTGATTTCTTCCGCCTCGAGCCAATTGTCGTAGAGTTCGTCCACCAGTTTCACCATCAGTGTGGAATCCTCTTCAGTGACGGGGTTCAGAATATCGCAATTGTTCCAATTGGGAGTCACTTGGGTCCACATGGACAACGTCTCCTTCAGCTCGGGCCCGAAGCAGCAGCTCTCCAGCGTGAGGTTCTTGGTTTGTCCCTTGGCGAGGACGTTCCAAAGAAAGTCTAAGATGGTGTTGTCGTGATCTTTTACTCCGGTTAGGATGACATTCTTCGGGCATATCTCATCGAAGTAGGGGAGGAGGCTGCTCACTTGGGACGATCCTGACTCAAGTCCTTGAAGTGTCAGCTGGCGGATGGAGCTGATCTTTTGCCCGAGCTCTTGCAAGGAGTCCACAGGCTGAGTACGCCCGCAATAGAGGTTCTGGTTGTCGTTCCACCCCATGATTGTGAGGATCTGCACGTCAAGGGAATCATCATGGTCGAGACGCGTCAGCTCATCGCCTCGCCAGCCGATTCTGTCGATTCCAATCGATTCATTTTGTGAAGAAACGTGAAGAATAAGATTCACATCGAGGTCGACTTGCCTAGGTTGGTCGTCCAGGTAGAGGTTGTTTACGCGCCGAAGAATGGCTTCTATCTGGTCCATAGCTAAGAATAGAGCGGGTGTTGCTATGTGCAATTAAAATGTGAATTGAATGGGAATAGGCGATGCAGTATTTGGATTGTGTGCAGCCATGCTGAGTTTGCGATGCTTCCTAACCAGGGTACACAACATCCTACCAACCATTCACAGTTACAACATGCAGTTTTTGTCTGTCCGTCCGTCCGTCCGTCACGCAACTTCAACCTTTATTCATCGCCGTGGGACACATGCATATATGCATTCAATTCATCTTGGTC
>JADLIF010002324.1:0-14042 GCA_016648015.1 Steinernema khuongi | reverse complement strand
TTTGCCCACTTTCCACTGTTTTTGACGATCTTGCATGCATTCGACGCAGAATTGTCTGCTGAACAAGTCGGTAGCAAGCGCGATCAGAAGCGATACAAACTCATCGAAGAATCAGCAGTTTTCCCAGTGCCACCAGATTCCGCAAAATTTTCGCGTCGGGACCTTTACCCTGAGATCAAAACGCGAAGTTAAACTGGCATCCGACTATAGCACCATACCTCGTTCACAATCAACAACATTCCTATGTGATTATCTAGGTTTGGAAGCATTTATCGAGAATGCTTGAAATACATGTTACAATAAATGCAAAAACAGAATTTTTCGGGAAGGTATCGACGAAGAGCGACAAATAAGACATTCCCGATCGTCTCGAGTTAAAAGCCAATCCTGACAGCCCGTCTTGAACACCTAGAACTAGAGGCCCTTTAGCTTTGGCGTCCCAAACAGAAAGTGCGAAAACGGTTCCATACAGACAAAAACAGCAAACAGACACGAACAAAACGCCCAAAGTGCACGTAGACAGGCAAAAGTGCTGACGTTTCAGACGATGTGTACTCTCCGTTCGCCCCATGATGGGACGGACGCTCGTCGGCTACTTCGCGATCCAGTGGCCCTGGGAAGACTTATCGTCGTTCAAAGAATGTTGGCGGAATTCTGTGAAAATTTGATCAGAATGTGGGGCATTTTCTATGGTTGCGAAACGCCTTAAGAATCTTAACCACGCTGTGGAATTATTTCCATAGATTACGTAAGATTTTTGCTATTGTGGCCTTTGAGTGGGCCGGCTACCGTATCTGCCTCGATGCGCGATCAGGGTAAATCAGTGATGCGCGGTTGTCAGCAGTCAGGCTACATTTATTGTTTTTTTTTTTGCGTATTCTTGGCTTAGTAGTTTGATGTCCTTTTTTCAGCATATCTTCCTTTAGATGCTTTTGGAAGTCACTTAGACCCCACTTAGAAGAACGGCCAAGCAAAGAAGCGGGTTAACTCTCATCCCCTGTTGACTCACCTCTTGCGCTACAACCGTGGCCAGTCTCGTGCTATCACTGACTCAGCTCGCTTTCTGCAAAGACCAAGAATCTAGTGACACCTCTTTCATAACCTCACTTCAATGACGAGTACCGTAATCCAGCGGGTCAAAGTCTCATGGGCAATCTCGACCCGTAAAGATCACTTTGCACGGCGGGGAAATTTCCACGTGCGGCCAGGGTGTCTTCCGCCACTCTCTCGATCTTCTAATCTCCGCGAAAATCGCAAACTTCACGTACACAAGTAGAAGTGTCAACGACAGGGGGAACTCGACATTCTCAGCTCGCGAATCACTTAGGTTCTGGGATAAGCTGTACAAATACACATAAGTTTTTTGGCTCTACATCAGAAGTTGGCTTCTGAGACTCACGGGAGCAGAGTCGGGAACCATTCTATGTCGTCATTCTACGATAGATAAAGTCGGAAGTTACAATGAATTTAAGATAAAGATTGTTGGGGCCCTATACTAGCGTTGTACCTCCTAGGCTGTGTTACCGCACTCCACAACTCCGCTGTTTGGTTTGCAGCTTTAAGCAGCTATGATCAACACTAATTTCGAAAAGGATCTGCTGTTCTTCTTCCCGGACACACAATCAGCCACAGGACGGGGCGGGAACAGCTACAGTCCCGGGAAGACGGGAGCGTCTTCGAGTTCTCGGGGGCACAAAAGATAAGAAGACCGTCTGCAACGGCACTCCTAATCTCCGAAAGACACGATGGACGCACGCGAAGCTGTTGCTGATCTTTGGGATGTCACAAGAAATCAAAATGGGTCCCACAGCGATCGAAGGAGGTCAAAATTTTACGTTTGCTTAAAAATGGGGCAATTAAACAAAAAAAAAACGAGAAAATTCGATTTTGCGATTTCGGGCATTGCGTCCCTTGGACCTAGAAAAAAAGTTACTTCAGGCAGTCCTAACGGTGCAAAATTTTATGAAAATTTCACCGTTCAAAATTTAGCGCACACGGGTGTTTGGCCGGTATCCGACGGGAAGAACTTGGTTAGTGTTGAGAAAAGAAAAAAATAATAACTTTGGATAATAATAACAGATTAGAGTATACTTGGAGAAGGTAGAAAATTACAGTATGTTCAAAAGGCTTGCATGTTTAGAACCAAACGTAGTATAATTTAATATTCGTACAATCATAACAGAGATGATCAAGTTTAAGATCAGAGCTACAACTCTTGGGGAATTCGTCACTAAAAGTGAGAAAACGCAACCGAAAGGTACCCATCACGGTTCCGCGCGCGCAACAAATTGGTCCGATAAGGGGCTGTTCGTTTCTTTGTGACCGCGCACTTTAGGAAAGTGAGTCACGTGTGACACAGAACGGAGATCCCCGGCGGAGGGAAGGACAAGTGTCTCCTCGTCGAAGAGTGGTGACCTTCGCCATCGGCCTCCCTAGATCAAGACCAGGAAGTGATAAACTGTTTGGACTCTCGGAAGGAGTCACGTGGAGCTCAAAAACGGCGATCACAAAGTGGACACGGGAATTCCGTTGTCTTAGGGCGGAGTGTAACACTCGAAACGGGTCTTCGAAGATGGCGACGACTTTTTGAAATCCGCGTGTTTGGGGGACCTGTCCGAGCGTCTCGGGTCTCGCCACTCGAACCATTCAAAGCTAAGGAAACCAAGACCTTAACTTTGTGAACAATTAGAGGATTCTAGAGGCAGTAGAATGCCAAGGACCAAGTGACCATCGAAAGCTCTTTTTTCTTTTAGGTCTTTAGGGGATCTTTAGGTTTAGTTTGTCTCTTGCTCAGGGCTTTCAAGAATCGGACTGAAGCGTTACAAGAAACCAAAACTCTCCATAGAACTTTAAAATCTATTTCAGAGAGAACCGAGACTTTTCGCTCTCTAAAAAGACCCAAAAACAACAATGTTTCGGGTCACACGACCGGAACGTTGTACCCTGGATACTGCTCCTATGAAACCATCCTCTTGAATATCCATTCCATCTCTGTCACAAGAGATAGACGCAAAAAAGTGAAGAAGGGAGACAAGACTTAATTGAACGTAATCTTCTCGGTGGCGCGTGATGTCTGGTCTCGCGTGGAATTTACCAATAAAAGCCGAAACCTGTCCTCCCGCGCTTAGATATCAGAGACCGGAGATGACACTGCTGAGAGGCTCGACATCCTACAGTCCTACCGTACTCCCAGCAACCCGACAGAGCCGGACAAAGGGAAGCCACGTTCCAGCGCCCTCGCAACAATACACCCAACAGGAAGCTCGGCACTCCAACTCTAAGAGCATTAACGCGGCGGCGACTATTTCGGGAGCCACGCGGACGTCAGCGCCGGGTTCCCGAGTGTTCTCTTGTCCCCGCGCCGCTAACGCTGGATCATTGAACTGTTGGATGTTTGGTCGGTGCGCGGCGCCTAAAAACGTGCTGCAGCGAGGATGGATAGGTGCGGTGGAACGTCGCCTGGTCAGAGGAGACGGTTGGGAAATGAAAGGCTCTTGGCACGATAATCCCTGAAGATCTTTACAGAAATGGTCCGGGTCCCGTTTCCAAAATTTAAAGGGTCTTACTTTCCTGACTCCATTGTTCAAGGTAACTTCTCGTGCCAGGACCTTTCACTTTATTACTGTCCGAAAATATAGGTGGTCTCGACACGATTAGTTAGATTTCCATTTCACCCAAAAGGTTCAATCTTTCATTTTGTCTTTGGGAATGCTTGGCAATCTTCTAGTCAAGACAAACATATCGTGCCAGGGCCGAAATGGGCCAACTGGGATACTTCATTTCTTGCAAAAAATCGCCCCTTATGTCGTGTCGGGACCATCCCAGCTCCGCACCTGTGCACCGAAGTCTCCAAATGTTTCAACACCAAGCATCACATGTCCTCCTATCAAGAAGCAGCCCACAGGGCAAAGGGCATCGGGCGAATGTGTCCTGGGCACAGAGATAGGCACAGGGCACAAAGAGGAAAGTGACGGCGCTAATCACCCCACTGGCGACGTCTATTTGATCGCCTAAGCGAACATTTCGTCCATTCTGTGTCGCGATCTGTGGCGTCCCGCGGGAGAGGCGCCGCCGGGGGAAAGGTCGCCCGCGTCGCCCGAGCGACTGGAGCGGACGCGCAAAAAGAACGAACGTCTACGTGCTCCCGCGCGCAGGAGCGTGTTTGCAGCGGCGCACATGGTGCTGATCTGTAGTGAAGCACCAGACCAAAGGTCGTTCGCAAACCTGAGTCGATCTTTTGCGGAGGAAGGGAAATACAGAATGGAAGGAGTGGAGATTGGGTGCGATACGGTAGATTGACTGTCTTGGGCTTTCATGCAATTATTGAAGCTTAAGAATGGTCTCAAGTGGGATTAATTAGGAATAGGAAACGATGCTTAAAGAATATAACGCTGTACTATCGGGGGATATGAAAGATTACGGTAATGTAGGCATACCAGTTATTAACCAAATACTTAAGGAATGACCACTCTTATACATAAGGGAATATGAAGGACAGTTAAGAACCGTTTTTTTTATATCTAGGCCATCGATAAAAGCAATAGAGACCTCGCATACTTTGGTGTTTTGTTCAATCTTCCCACAGGTCAATCTGAAGCTACACTTTGCACTTCATTTGGTACCAAGTCGCACCTTGTTCGATGAGAATCAAGATTTTTAAAGGGAATCTTGTTCCGAAATCAACCTTCATTCCCTGTTTTTTTTCGCTTTTCTGGGGTGTACCTTGTGTTGTCAACTCCACGGACCGCATCTCAGTGAATTACAAATTTCGCATAAACATTGACGCATCTGTCTTGTGACAATGAAGATGTTGTCAGCATGAGTCATAGTTGAATTGTGGCTTTTGATGACTTTATAAGTAGCGATTGCTAATGCTAATTGAGTTTATACAAAAAAATTAATTTTTTAAACAATCCTTCAACTTCGTAATCAACGTTCGACTGTTTACTGCATCTAAGGCACCGATGATGTCATGTCAGCCGACCTCTTCCTGTAAAACAAATGATGAATGAAACGAAAATAGGAAGTGATCGGCCGTGACCAAGCAGAAGAAGATCCCGAAATTCATATTAAACACATTTTAATGGAATACATCGATCCACTGCAACCAGGATTAAGATAAAAGAACTCTACTAAAAAAATCCACTATATTTTGTGGATGGGCCTCCGGAATTGCTTGAAGCACAAAAACCTTCAATAGCCACGATTCTTCGTATCCTATCTCAGCTGGGCCTGCTTCAAGAGGACGCCCTGGGAATCCCCATAAATACAAAGTTCGCCCAATCACCAGCGACGTTACAAAATACAGTAGTGCAGCGGGGCATCGCCCGAGTCGTCAGCGTAGGGAATCTGAGAAATCGGAAAGAAAACTGATTTATGATTGGCGGCCGGACTTCAAAATCACCAATCAAAGACAGAACTCCAAACGGGTTCCCGGCGACGATCACAAAATCGCCGAAGTCGACAGATCAGTCGGCGGAGCATTTTGATCGACAGAGCGGGAGCAGGAGAACTAAGAAGTGCCGAGGAGCGGGGCGGGAACTGAAGGCACCACAAAACACAGATGACGGACAAAGTAGGAGTTCCTTGTTTACGTGACTTCGCACGTTGTCAACACTCCTTATCACCGCTGCAAAACAGGAAGCGCGGAAGAGGCGCATCCTGAGGCGGAGGGAGATCGAGACAGGAACATGTCTCGGGTCTCGGACAGATCTGCTAGACAGAGAGACAGTTGGCGGGTGACTCATTTGTGTCCTGTTGTGATTAGTTTGATAAATCGGACCGTTTTTTGCCCTCTTCTTCAGTGCTTCCTTTCAGCTGACGGCAGATGAAGAAAAATAGGAACAAACTAGACCATAGAAATAATAAATTTCCAAATAATATTGTGGCAACAAAGGAGTATGCCTTAAAGAGCCATCATTTGAAGGTTAACACTTCCCGATGTGTTTTGTTTTGAGAATACAAACAAGGTTAGAAGGGATACAAGAAAAGGCGAGATTCGAGAAGGAAGGCAAATTCCTTCCCAGAAAAAAGCGAGTTCCCACATTATGAAACCACGAGTTCTGCCACACATGTTGAGGCTGCTTGTTCTCGCGTCCATGCTGAGAACAATTCCAAGAATCCAGATACTATTCTTCTGTTCTATTTATTTCCTTGATTTAATGGGTCCTGCCATCCAAGACGCCGATAAGCACAACAGAGGGATAGTATGCTGGATATACACACTTTAAACTAGGGTTGGTCCCCAAAAAAAATTTTCAAACCGAAGCAAACCCAAAAAGTCGACCGATGGTCGGTTCGGGTTCCGACCAACCCTACTTTAGAGACACATTTTTCCTTATAGCTATCTCCAGCAATTGATCAGGATATGTTTAATATGATCTGTGAGATGCGAAGTACAGACGCGACCCAGTAGTAGGTTCACAAACAGTTAAGAAAACTAACTTAAAGACTGGTGTAATTGTGTATCACCAAACAGCTCTTAATCCAAATTGAAATGCTCCATTGTTTGCAGAGTGCAAATGGTCCTAGCACGAAGTGCAGAAGCACTTCTAATCCCCGATCCGAACATCAGCATGTTGCGTCTCCACAAACCGGCTGGAATTCAGGTCAGCCTCTCCCTATCGGCGCTCCCTTCACACAAGCACGCCAGGGTACACCGAAAAGTGACGTTGGCTCGACAAAAACGCGAACGCCAGCATCGTTACTCACTTGCCCGGATTCTTAGGATTCCCGTCTCGTGACCCTTCTCGTGTTTGGCACGAATACAATGAGGAAACACTTGCGAAATCGCACGATTTCGCATGGGGAAACTGGAGATCTTCGAAAGTCGACGACGACGTCACCAAGAGACCAAACACTAAAGAAGGTCGCGGCGCCTAACCCTTACTGTATCGCCACGTGCGCCGTCTTCTCTTATGCATAAACAGGGGTCTTTCATCTGGCGGCAAGGAAATCGGTCCGGGTCATCCGGCCTTCAAAGGATATACTTTGTGATCGACGATTAAGAAGATTATGACCGCAGCGCAAATCGGAAGAGTCGATGTGGAGCAGGGATCGATGATTTTAAAAAATCTGACCGTTTAGTAGTCCACTTTTATGGGATACTTAAAGACATGGACAATATTATCGGGCAGAATGCCTAGCATAGTCGTGTCCCGACTCGAAGCTTTGGGAGTCCCGACTAGAAACTGTCCCGAATCGGGATAGGGACACATCTCCGGTACCTAGTATCATAGATGGGCACGAGCCCAGGCTTGAGCTCCAGCTTGTTTGAATTCGCAGAAACAAGCCCAGTTACGCCCGACCGAATTGCTTCAATTTGTATAGTCACCACCGGAACGATGGCAAAAGAAGCCAATAAGAGCGCGAAAGAACGACAACTAGTACAGTACCTCGTCGGCTCGTTTAGGGCTCGAGCTCGATTGCATATTTGGAGTCGAAACTCAAGCTCGTTTCAATTTGTTTACAAATGCCCATCCTTGCAAATCGGGTAAAATAAGCGCCAAAACGAAGATGCCGTGCGAGCATACAAAAACCAAATTTAAACGACGAAAAACTAAAAAGATGACCCACGTATGGAGTCCTTCACAGGTGGAGAGGATACGGGTGTGAAGCGTCGACAACAAAGACTAAACGGGTTCCGATGCGCAGGAAATGGAGATCGACGAGCAGAGACCAAAAACTCGGAGTTCACCGGGTTGCGCCTTTGAAGAAGAGCCTCTGTTTGCTCAGACGATTGTAGTGTCGTCGAAGTAGCTGACAAGAGCATAAGAATAGGGAGTGCAGCATTCCTGTGAAAACGTTTCTTGCAGAAGTTCGATCAAAGAGGTCAACATTTGCAGGCTGTGCTGCAATTGGTATTCTGCCTACGTGAGAAATGCGTTTCGCGCGGACATTTTGCGTCACGAAATCCCGTGGATCCTTAAGGACATTGCGCGTTCCTTTTGGAAAAATAGCGTCGTTTTCACGCGATACCTTGTTGGAGCCTGTTGTAGGTGCGTCCACGTCGGCCAAAGGAGAGTAGGATAGGGACATACTCTACATTTACATTTTGGTTCGGTCTCTAAGATTATGAAGATGGATGAGGTGGTATAACTCGGAAAGTTCGACTCAAGGCTCCTGGTTTTCACATGAAATTCTACTTGAGTACAGTAGCTGCTAAGATACAATAGCTGGTGTAGTATCAGCAAAGCCACTTGCTGGGAAGAACGAGAGATATGTCAACTCCTATAACCCACAACTCTCTCATCGCCCTTGGCCTGAGGCAGCACCAAACATGTATATCTTGGTTGGGCTTCTAAGATCATGAATATGGATGAGGTAGCAGAACTAGGAAAAGTCTCCTGACCAGTCTCCTGACCTATTCTCTTTTGAACTTGACAGATAGGAGATGTGCGAACCTCTAAAAATATTGCCTCATGGATGCTGCCAAGATATATAATTATGAGGACGCTTGAAGGAGCGAAATGGGAAAACACGGCCATAGTTGGTTTGAATGGACTGGTTGGGCGAGGAACTTGTTCCATTGACAATTTGAAGAAAATAAGATTTGAGGCTGTTATAGTATCAGTAAAGACATGTCACCTCCTGCAACCCACAACTCTCTGATCGCCTTTGTCATGCGACTTTGTTGTAGCCTGAGGCAGCACCAAACATCTACACGGGTGAACAACCCGGTGTATGATCCGTTCGCCCTCGAAAATCGCCCACAAGGGTCTCTAAAAACTGAGCAAAACACATCCTGTAGTCCTTCCTACGTCCTATTTGTGACGATCCGCACGTAGCCCCTCGTCGCCGACAGATCAAAAAGGCCCGTTGCGCTGCAAACAAGGTCATTCTGTGGCTGCGGAGACCAATTAGAGCGCGACGAGCAGCGGCCATGTGCACAGACGTGATAAGACTGGTGTTTAATTTGAGAATCGGCGTCGCCGAACACCGCTTGTACTTTAGCGTCGTTGTGGGGAATTTCCCACTCAATCTCTGTTACATCATGTTTGCCTAACGCGTCGCTTGGAGATAGGTTGCTCAACCTATGAAGATCGTCGCTGACACAAAGCGGAGAAGCCCTGGAAGACAAGAATTGGGTTGGAAGTTGTGAATAAAGTGCTTCACTCTCCATTACTGCCTCTACATTATAAGGGCTAATGAGTGGAGAATTTGGAGTCGAATGCCAACCCTATTTCTGGCAAACCAGATTCACTGCATGACTTTATCCAATTACGATAATGCTAACCTCTCGTGAAAGGACACAGAGCAAGCGAATGCGACTGCCCTTCGTCCTTTTCTATGAGCGGTCTAAGGTGATCGGAAAACCCGGTGAAACAGCCTGCACATGGCAGGAAGCGAAAGAAGTCAAAGTTCCATCTGCAAGGTTCGCTTGTTATTTGGGTGCTGAACGCTGATAAGCACGCGGAAGGCGCACAACCGAGCGGAAGTGATGTTTATATTCTGCTCTGTGACGGCGTACTCGAAAGGAATTCTCTGCTATCTACGTGACGTTCGGGTCCGATGACAAGGAGCGACGTCAATGAAAGGGGTTTCCGTGCTGACGGAAGAAGCGTACCGTCTGCGCCATGTTTTGCAAGAAGAGTCTTCTGATTTCGAAGACAGAACACTTAGGAAACAAATGTCTTTCACCATTAGGGTTGTCGAATCGAACGTGCTCAAGTTTTCACGAATCGAATCGAACGGCCAGATTCGAATGTTCGAGATTTTTGAGGAGTTCGACAACCCTATCCACCACCTTCGTTTAGATTCAGAACAAATGAACGTGGGAGAAATATAGGATGCTACGGTAATTATGGTCCCATGACGGTGATCCTGCAGGCAGCTCTAAACCCCTAGGCGACAGGAGGGCGGTGGAAGCATCTGCGAGTTGTTCGGCTGTCTTATGCTCGCCTAGGTGAAGTAGTTGTAATAGGCACACCCAGGTGTTGAACGATGCATTTACAGGAACCTTTCCATGGCCACAGCGCAAGTAGAGCCAGAATCACGGTCATGCCAGACAGACATGAAGCCTCAAAGGTCAGTTTTCCAGACAGTTCCGTCTTCCCACTGTCTCAACTGTCTGAGACAGCCCCGGCAAAACCACACAGCCACAACCTTAATCTATTCGGGTCATTTGGGTACGCACCAGTTACCCGTGTTTCTTCACTAGCGTGCCCACTTCAGAATCGCGAAGCCGTCCCTAACAAGACCGAAATGATGAAGTTGTCGGTTCCCTCTCGACTTCTGGAGATGTTTAGCGAGCCGTACGACCACGACAAGGCGACCGCGCTCATGTGGGACTTCTTGTCGTACTCGCTAGCAGCCTCGCTTCTCTACGTCGTCGTAATCTTCTCGCTGCAGCGCTTCATGCGCGACCGAGAACCGTTTAACCTGAAGTGGCCGCTCGTCTTCTGGAACTACAGTCTCGCCATCTTCAGCGCAATCGGCTCTTATTATGCCACTGTCGACGTCCTCACGATGGCCGGCGAGCACTCATCGCTTACAGGTATGTTTTTGTTTATCGCTTTTGACCGAAGATGGTTTCTTTGAAGATAAGTCGGCTTTGTTCGTCCACTTTTTTGATTCATGTTCTTTTAATGGCACTATTTACAAAGGTTGCCGTTAAACGATGTCGAATCGACCAGGAAATTCTTCTATGTTTAGTGATTCGCCCATTCTGTGTTTTCCCTACTTCATTATTTGTCTTCTGATTCAAATTCCCCTAAACATTCGTTAAATTCGTTAAATCTTTCAAAGTCTGATTAAAAACCTTGCTTTCCATTCATGATTGTCCTATTTCAGCTACTTACTGTTATGTCGGATCGGCCTTGACAGGACCGAATGGCTTCTGGGGCTTCCTCTTCACGATGTCCAAACTTCTGGAATTTGGCGATACGCTCTTCATTGTGCTCCGCAAGAAGCCACTCATCTTCCTACATTGGTACCATCACATTGTTACCCTCAACTTCACCGTGTTTGGCTACGCTGGCAACAACGCTTTCACCGTGTGGCTTCTTTGGTTGAATTACCTCGTCCATTCTGTCATGTACCTGTAGGTCCTTATTCCTTTTGTTATTTATTCAGCTTACTTTTTCAGGTATTACATGCTCTCTGCCATAGGCTTCAGGCCACCGCGTTTCGTGTCGAAGCTGATAACTTCTCTGCAGCTCACTCAATTCGGCATCTCGTTGTTTATGTTCGCACACATCGGATTCCTGAAATACGTCCACGGCCAATGCGACTTCCATACGTCTGCTTTCGTCGTTGCCGTCATCATGGAAATCAGTTATTTGATACTTTTCGCGCAGTTCTTCCACAAAGCCTACTTGAAGAAGGCCAGAAATCAACGGAGTGCCATTCAGAAAAAGGCCGAATGAAGAGGAGCGGATGTTTTGGTAGTTCCGCGTAATAAATCTACCATTTTTTCAACGTTCTTATTACGCACATGAAACATCAAACAGAAAGGAGCGAATGTCTAAGGCGAATGTATATCCTCGGTATGTTCTTGGAAGGTTCTTGTGGATTTCGTCTCGTTCGGGACTTCGTAGATGCGCCCTTGAATGTGAAGAACATCAGGATGTCCCACGGAGCCCGGATGCATGCAGAAGACAAGAGGAAGAAGTGCTGTTCCTGGTTAGGTATCGTTTAAACAACGGCTTTATTGAGTGACAACACATCTCAGAGACAACCATCCCACCTCTCTTCAAAACTCGTTCTTTTAGGGTAACTCATCACAATGTCTTCCTTGAACTTGAATCGGGCGAACTCCAACTTCACGTAGGTGCACTGGACCGGGTAGGACAACTTGGGTCGGGGACAGGCCAAGTGGTTGGGGCAGATTCCCCATTCTGGGTGATCGAGGGTCTGCGAGAGGTTCAAGTAGCAGTCGCTGAGGGAGTCGGCGTACACCAAGTCAGTGGGCAGGTTCACATAGGTCTACAGCTGAATTGATACTCTAAGGAGGCGGGAGCACTTACAGGATATAAATTGTGACCATCTATGAACTGGGTGAAGTTCTCCGACAGCTCCGTTGTGTTCAAACCTGGAAGGAGCTCTGCGACCTAGAAGGAAGGAGAATCATCTACAAGTCAATCCGCTTCCATTGCACACCGCCCTAGCCGGTGCCGTACCTCCTCGTTCTCGCACGTCCGTTTCCCTCTCTCTCTGAAGTGGAGGAACATCGAGTACTCCGTGGTGAGCGTGATCTCCTTGAAGGGTTCCTTCGCCCACACAATCCTGTGGATACCGATGCTCTCCACGCGATCTCCCACGGCGACCACCTTTGAGGCGCCAAAGTTATCCACGGCGCGCGTCGAGTTCAGGAAGTCGCCCAAGTCGAAGAAGGACGCTTGTTTCGCTGAAATCGGACATTTAAGCTCAAAACCAGGTATGACAACTCAGTTTCGCCCTTAACTCTGATTTAATCTAATTTTCAGAAAAGAAAACTAACGGAGGTAGTTCTGAACGTGCATCCGCTGGTAGCGGAAGGCGGCGGCTTTGGGATACTCGGCGAGCATGATGGAGAGTTCCTCGAAGAGGGTGGAGGCGTTCCGGGGCACAAGCACCTCGTCCCAGTCGCCGAAGATGAGGAAGTCGGTCGATTCGCGGTACTCCATAAGGCAGAGCTGATACGCCGAGAGTTGCTGATAATATTCGGTCTCCTTGTTTGGGTTATAGTCGAGGCGTCCCTACAACCAAAGAAGACGATTAGCGATTTTACAACCTGAGTCAGGTACTTACGAACTCCTCGTAGTGGACAGCCGGGTGGATGGCGACGAATCCCTGCTCCTTGTAGACCGTCAGGAACTGGAACGCCTCGGAGATGATCGAATCTACGTAAGCGGCGATCATGTCGACGCCGTAGAAGCGGTAGAGCTCGATGACGGCGAACATCAACTGCCACTTGTCGTAGGCGAAGAGACGACTCTGGCACACGACGATCTCGCGCCGCGTCTCATCCACGTTCCGGTAGGGGATCTACAAACAAGTCGCTCGTTTTATATGCAATGACCAAGCAAAACTTACCCTGAATCCAGTTACTTCAGCGTCGCCCTCTCCCGCAATGGCGAAGTCGATCATGTCGTCGACTACGGGGCACTTCGCGCGGTAGATCGTCCAGAGGCACTGGAGGGGCGCCGGTTGTAGCTGACCCACAAACTGCGTGCTCTTCACTACCGCCCCTGTCCGGCTCTTCGAGAAGCAGCTTACCCAGAAGCCGGTGATGTTCTTGATCGCGCCGACGAGGATCCACACAAAGTTATCGCGTGGGCTGAAAGGAGGGAAAATGAAACCCGAATGTCCTACAGATATAGTAAAAGGGACATGTAGCACAGCCAACCGAGACCACCCACTGGTCCCTTCATTTACCTCTTGGCCTTCACGTGGAGCGCCCCAAACGCTGACATGTACTTCATAGGCGGCCGGGCGCCGGGAGGGCCAGCGAAGGCATACAGTAGCAAGTAAAATGCGTAGAAGAAGGCGAGAAGAAGGAAAAAGTATCCGACGGGCCTCGCAAAAGGCCTTAGCGCAACCCTCAGCCGTTCCCGGTGGGACCGGCCCAATCTCTGGACCAAATGGACGATTTTGTACACAATCCTCTTCATCGGAGTCGAGGCGCAAAGGAGCGTTCCCATCGATGCACGACTTCCATCAGATAAACGGCCAACGCCTGGCGACCTTGGTTCCGTTGACTATGCCTGTCGATAAGCGTTTCGGATGCAAAGAATTGTTATGATGCGAACTGACGGAAAAACAAAGAGATTCAAGATCAATTTTGTGTTCTTAGCTCTGCCACAACTCCAAAAAACGGACACAGGTACTTTATGTCGCTGCAGGCTTGAGTAAGCCGGAACCGGGACTTCCTCCTCGACTGGTCATAAACAAACATATCACGATTAGATCTTCGTTTTGGATTTGTGATTTCTATTTTATTAAAATTAAGCTGCGATAACAAGGTTCAGATGACCATCTCCTCCTCCGATTCGACCGTCTGGTCGCCATCGGCCTCTCCACTCGCCTCCATAGGCTCCAGTCCGTCGTCTTTCGCTTCCTCC
>JADLIF010002323.1:0-20681 GCA_016648015.1 Steinernema khuongi | reverse complement strand
GCTTCGGTTTGTACCTGAACAGCGGTAAATAGGAGGAAACTGGCGTTCCGCGTCCTTGGACCAATGGGGTGCGGGTCATATACTGTTTCTACATCTTTGTTTTGTGGAAGCACTTCTTCGATACTCGCCTTAGGACTCCGCTCCTTCTCTCGAGAAGACATTGAAAAAAGACGTGGATAACAGAGTGTCCCAGAGTAGTGGTAAGAAGGATAGTATATGGTCGATCCCATGTTGGAAGGTCAGGTGAGTGTCGGGGAGCACGGGGTACTGTAGCTCGGGGTACGGTAGGGTGGTAGGCGTCGGGGCTGTCGAGGCCGGTGACGTGGGCGGCCATCAGGTTGGCGGTCTGGTTGCCGGGGATGGCCTCGGGGAAGCCCCAGTCGTTGTGAAGGTTTGTCGTGAAGGTGGGGAAGGGCCGAATGCCCGATTGGGCGCGGACCTTGACTCCACAGCTGCCGGACCACGTCTGCATGGAAGCGCGCCACATTCCGCGGAGCAAGTGTTCTGGAATCTTTGATTAGGAACAAGAATAGCATAAAATTCACCTTTGTCGAGGTTGTTAGGCTCGTAGTTGTAGTTGCATAGGATTCTCCCCTTGGTCCTGCTTCTTCGATACTCGCCTTAGCACTCCGCTCCTTCTCTTCCTGACTGTCCAATTGTCTCCCGCATAGGATTCTCCCCTTGGTTCCTCCCCAAGATGTCCACTTGACCAAGTAACACTTCGTTCCAACCGAGGCTTTATTTCACCGGAATGACTTGGAGAGTACAAACGAAAAGAAGATCTGCTGAGACAAAAAGCAAAAGCGATTTTGGTTCTTAACGGAGATAACGACCACCCGCCGGGCAAATATCTTTGGAGGAATGAGAGTTTCACACTACAGGGACTACACACGCTAAGGGTATCTACTTCGTACACAAGGGGAAGGAGGAGATGTTCTGACAAAACATACGGACTGGTGTTGTCGACTCCGACAACAGAAAAGGGACTCTAGGAGGCGCCTAGACGAACTGCTCGTCGGGGTTGGACACGGAGGAGTTCTCTCCGAACTCGACGGCCGAGTGGCACTCCTTCTCTGCGTCGGACGGCTTCTTCTTCGCCTGCTTCTTGCCGAGAGAATTACGTCGCTCCTCGAACCTAAAACGGGAGATATAGATCAAGAAGAAGCGAGATTGGTTCAAGGTGGCTGTCCCTATCCCTAGAGGAAACCCACCGCGACAGCGACTTCCCGAGTCGACTCTTCATGACTCTGCGCTTGAAGTTGAAGTGCTTCTTCTCGGAGGTGGACGCCTCGATGTCACCACAGTCGTCAGTGGCCAAGGGGGCGGACAAGGGCGCCTCTAGCTCCTGGCGACGTCGCTCCCTCCAGCGCTTCCACGTCGGTTTCCGGAGCATGGTGGCCTAGAGCATTCGCTGTGCAGGTTCCGAATTTCAAATAAACGTTTATTATACGCATACGGTATACGGTAGTTTCAAAAATAGATAAGCATTCTGATTAGATTCTCTTCGAAAGACACCAAACGAACAAAAACGTTCACTCACACAAACGGGCCGAAAAGAAGGTCGACTAAAGCGGAGTAAAAATGCGGTACTGGTGGAGATTCTGGTCGAGAAGGGAGGCCACGGAGGGCGAGAACACGGAGAGAGGAAGGATAAGTTGCGGCTGAGATGGAGGGGACTGTGGGAGGGAGGAATGTGTGTGGGCGGAGATCGAGACCAGCAACTTACATGGTAAGTACAGAGGGGAACAGAGTGACAAATATCTGTTTTGTATGGACCGGGGCAAAGGGAGCTCAGAGGAACGCGTCGCCCTCCTCGTCATCGTCGTCTTGCGCCGTCTGGTGCAGCTCCTCGGGCGTGGACTTCCCGTGCGAGAGCGGCGCGTCGATGCCCAGGCACGCGGACGGGTGGATGCCCGAGGCCGAGGGAGAGCCCTCGCTCTGCACGGCGCGCACCTGCTGCGCCGTCGCTCCGCTCCGCCGCGACTTTTTCGCCTTGTTCAGCATCTTCGCCTAAAATGCGACGCCCTACAGTACGCTCGGAAGGTGGACGCTACGGCACTCGCACTCACTCGGCCAGTCCCTGAGGTCCCCTGGCTCGGGGCCACTTCAATGAATCTCATAGTCAGCTGCTTTAAGGCATTCAGCTCCTGACTTCTTCAAAGCTACAGGCTCTTCTTTCACTTTTCAAATGTCACAAACCGTCAAAATACCAAATCAGATAAAACAAGGCAATAAACTCAAAAAGCTACCGTAAACAGATGTTTAAGCTCCAAAATTTTGGCTCCAAAATTCAGAATCTCCCACCGATAAATTGGCATTTTATACCCAGTCTAAGTTTTCGTTTTTTCGTCTGTCCCAATTTCTGTCCCTGTCTAAATTTCGTCATCTATAAATCTTGAACCCTCGAATTCTTCAAATTACGGCTCCAACATCTCAAAGTCAAGCTATCTGACTTATTTCGTTTGGAATGCTTAAGAAATGGCCCCGGCCGTCTATGTAGCCGTCGTTACAAGGTGAAGAAGGCAAGGACGTGGAAGACAGAGAGGAAGGGACAAGATCTCATGCGGGGAGTGGTCTCGACCGGAGGAAGAGGGAGAATCGGGGACATGCGGTCTCGCTCTAGAAGAAGAGCGCATGCGAGGGTCAAAGGATTCGGAGGTGCACACGACACTCAAACACTACGGAATACAGAAAGGACCCACCTTCAGTGCGGACTTCAAGATGGTGATGGTGCCGGGCGGCTGGATGTGAGGCTCGCCGTCCACCTGCACGGGCCACTCCTCGTGTGTGGTGATGCGGATCTGTAAGGCACGTCTTAGAAGAGGAAGGTGGAGCAGGGGGCCTACGCTGCCGCCTTGGGCGATCCGGATCCCCGCGGAGAGTTTCGACTGGATGAGGCCGAGTCGTGAGACGTCGGAGATGCCGACCACCTGAAGAAGGAGCTTAGAAGGAGGACTGGGAACTGGGCACACTCACCTCGAGAAGACCGTCGTAGTGAGTAGGCTTCTGGAAGCCGCCCTCCTCCTTGGCAGTGCCCCACGGATTCGCACCGCTTCCCCAGCTGAGCAGATTCAGGATGACGATTCCCTCGATGTTGGGCAGGTCGATGACCCTGCCGTCCACCTCCAGCTCGATCCTCTTCCACAGGTCCTTGCATGTCCGCTCGAAGAACACCTTCTGCAGGCCTATCTTCACGTACTGCGTCTTGTTGAAGAGCCGCGAGCTGAACTTCTCGGGGTTGGCGTCACGCTGAAATCAGAGAAGATAAGAACGAGGGGAAAGGAAGCAGAACAAATGATAATAAGCTTTTATTACTTTGGTTCTTTTTAACCTAATTTGAGAGTCCGTGTGTATCCAAACCTAACCAAGATTCGCATCTCCTCTGTTCGGAACTGTGAGCTCTTCTGCGTATTCAAACTGCGTATTCAATGCCAACCGATTTAGCAAACTTCCGGTATACGGTAGTCTACGGTAGAGCCACTGCGACTGTCCACAAAATCGTTGAATGCATTATTGAATTACTGAAGCGCTGGCCCCAGCTTACTCCGGAGCTCCGCGACCTTCGCATCCAAACACATCCTCTTTGATCCACTCCTCAGAATGCCCTCAGAATCTAGAGCACTCACCTTGTTGTGGAACTTGAGGCACACGTCGGCGTCGATGCCGATCCCGAAGTAGTTGTTCATGATGATCATGGAGGTCTGGTCCTCTGGGTTGCTCATCATCTGCTCCGTCTCGGGACTGGGCTCCGCGCCCGAAGAAGTCGGCGGTTGCGAGCGCTCCTCTTCGTGGAATACAACGGCCCATCGGTCCAGCCGCACTTCTTCGGCCTCGATGACGTCCTTCAGGATATCCATCGGGTTCTCCTCGCCCGTGTAGCCGCCTCCCCATCGGAGAACCCTTGACAGGTCGTTTCCCGTGCCAAGGGGCACGATTCCACATGGAGGAGAGAAGCAGGCAGCGTCCTGGAAAGACAGAGTAAAGAATAAAATACCACTTGTCCTGCCTTACCTGCTTGGCAATGTCGAGGCACTGTAGTACCCAGCCGATGGTGCCATCTCCACCGCAGGCGAGGATCTTGTACTTGGGAATGTTGCGGAAGACGTAGAGCCTGCAAAATGTTTATTGAGTTAGCCCCCGAAATCGCGCGGAGAAGCAGCAGATGGTCGCGGCGTCGACTTCTATTTTTAGAGCGTCGCCAGCGTAAACACTCCCTCGGAGACCAATTAGGCGCAAACAGAGGAACAAGAGGGATTTGTTGTCGACAAACGCGCTTTCACTGATAACAAAAGAAGAGAGGATTACGCGTGCGGAAGAGAAGCGCGGAGGAGGAGTACCGTAGACCGCGCTAGGAGTACGATAGTGCCGCTTAGGAGAGGGAGGGTCATAGGAGCGCGAAGTTAGGAAACAAACCAAAGCAATGGAAAAACATCTTGGAAAGGAGATGCGAATTCGGCTCATCCTAGCCAAGAATGTGCTTCGGCACCTAGGAAGGAGACGGGAAAAAGGCCGTAAGAAGGTAAATATTTAGAGCGCCGCGTACATACTGCACCTGGCCAAGAGTCTCTACTTGAAGCCTGGGTTCTTCTTCGTCGTATAATACAAAGGAGAAGCTCCAACATTGAACCTGGAGAGAAGTAGGTACAATAAATCAGGGCGAGCTCAACCGAGCTCGGATCAAGCTCCTATTTTTCATAGTTGGTCAGCTTTTCTATAGATCTATCTTCTAAACCAAAGTAGGAAGAAGCTGAAGGGTCAATTTAAGGGGCGCACGACGAGAGCAGAGCCACGTGAAGGGTCTCTCCTTCATATGTAGTCCTTAAATCGTCCTTTGCGGGCGTGTGCTCCGAGCACACCTCCTTTGTGCCCTCTTGTGTCCCGGGCGCACTTTGTGCCTCCTTGTGCCTGCGCTATGCAAATCGACGCACTTTCAAAGGTCGGCGGAAAGGTCGATTTCGTTTTTGCCGTTTGCACTTCGCCGCGAGTGCATTTCGCACTTTTCGGACTACTTCTTGCATATCGCCGCGCACTTTGAAAGGGCGCGCGCACTCCCCTCGCACTTCGCGGTGTCCGCGGAACGCCCTCGGAATGTCCTTTGAGCCGCGGCGGCAGCGACCTACCCCACGAGCGGACCGCCTTTGAGCACGTCGAACACTTGGAACGGATTCAGCAGTTTGCGGAAGGAGGAGATCAGCTCCGTGCCTTGGCAGCCTCCGCTCTTCACGTTCACCAAGACCAGCAGCGGTTCCAGATCCTTGTCGAACATTTGCGGCTGAAAACGGTGATCGTGAGGACAGGACAGATTGTTCGGTGGATAGTTTTCTGCTCTTTCCCTTTCAGCCCGAGCTCAGATGAGGGGCCCTTTGTGAGAGGCCACTGGCAGCAAGCCCCCCTTTTTCGACCAACAAACGACTTCGTCAGGAGAGCAAGGATCGCACCTCCTCCTTCTGTTCTGGTTGCAGTTCTCGAGCTTGGCCTTGGTCTATAGGTCACCCGAATCCACTGCTGATTCTGATTCCTAACCTATTCTATCTAGTTTCCATGGGTTTTGCATCTCCGGATATTTTGATAGTTCGACCTCGTACAGTAGCCCAGCATAACAACCGACCTGAACGTTGGGCAAACAAAGGACGATGAGCTTCTTGTCCTCGTAGGTCGCGTTCTGCAGCTTCTGGACGGCGGCGGTGGCCGCTTTGGGTGTGTTGAAAGTGATGACCAGCGAGCCGTACTCGAAGTAGATCGGTCCGATAGCAGTGAAGGGCTTCTCTGAAAAGGAACGGTCATGGAAGCCACAGCATAGGAAGAAACCATGGACTTTTCAACCAAAGACCTTCTCACTAACCAAGGACCTACCTTTGGCACCGAGGAGTTTCAGGAGGATGCGCTCGTATTGGCGCTGGGCCAGCGAGACGGGCAGGTTGCCTACGAAGACGGCGTGGTCGTGGGGGTCCTCCTTCTCTTGGACGTAGAAGCGGACGACGTGGTAGCGGCGGAGCGAGTCCTTCCTGAGGTTCCGCACCAGTTGGAGCATGTTTTCCTGAGGGTTAGCCGTGCGCTCGGCGACTCCCCGGTCGAGCGACACCTCGATCAGGTTGTACCGATTCCAGGTAAGGCCGTCAAGTCCGAAGCTCTGGAGCGCTTCTGAGATCACGTCCTGCACGAGTGTCTCCTTCGTCACCGTGATCGCGCAGAAGGTGACGGGCACTCTGAAAGTTAAGAATATCACCCTGCTCCGACTATCCGAACTTACCGTAGCCATCCTCCGTAGACCTTGACGACGGCCTTCTCGGGATCGTCCTTGAACCGGAGGAAGATCTGTGCCCGGCGGCCCTCTGGCCTCTTCACATTCCGGAGCGGCACGGGGTCCTCCAGGGGCTCTTCCTCCCCGTTGTTCAGCACCTGAGTGATGTAGTAGGATTCTGGGTTGTCTTGGATGTGGAATCGACGCAACGCAGCGTCCTAAAGTAGGTCGTCAGCTTCAGAACACACCGAAGGCTACTGTACTCTTATTTGCTGTACAGTGGCAGTTTTGGGTACGCTGGCAGTACGATAGACCTGATTTCGAAGCGAACTGTTTCCGTCGTAGATGCGCAGAATCTCCGTGTCTTCGCGCTCCTTCTCTTCCGAACTCCCGGCGGAAACGTCGTCAGAGGTGATTTTCGACGGAGAAGAGACTGAAATGAAGCTTTATTAGGATTGAACAGTACATTGACGCCCACAACAGGAAAACCCCTTAACTAAACCACATCTTAACGCTCTTTTCGGTATGCTTGGAAGGTGTCGAGTCTAAAGCCCAAATCAATCTTTCTGTCCCTCCCTGCACACCTTTCCGAGTGGAACTGTCGATCTGGATGCCGTGGATGTTGAGGAGCTGCTCCATGGGCAATTCGGTCCTCGGGATCGTCACCGAGTTCGGAGGCAGCATGATCTTGCGGAGGACTCCAAAGTCGCACTCCGGGCTCATCTGTCGGTAGCACAGTGCGTGCGCCGTCTGGCCGCACCACTCGCAGCGCATGCCCGCCAGGCACTCATAGGAGTAGCACGTCTTCTTGCACACGACGCACTTGGAGTCACGTGGCAGGTTCCCTTCCCGCATGTGGTGGTGCTGCTTCTGGGCCGCCTGAAACACATGGACTGTGGCTCTGGTCTTGTGGGACTGGAGCGCGACGACAGGTGACAAGGAAGGAGTTTCGGTTGGCTTTAACTTCCTGTAATCCTACCGTAACCTACAGAATTACAGGCGCTCGGAATGATTCTCTCGGATTAGTGAAGTACTTCAGACGTCGACTATCAGTTCCTGAGTCCAAGTCCGAGTCCTCCCTCGAGCAATCTTCCTTCTCCCCATTTGTTCGCTGTTTCTATGTAGTTGGTCTTTTCTACAGACCCTTCGGAAACCGTGACCGCCACTAGGTATCAACATTACCCTATGCTTCCCCGGAGGTGACACTACACTTCTACTATACACGTTGTGCCCATGTGCGGATCAATGAAACGCACTTGTCACACTTCCCTCGTTAGTCTCACTCCCTCCGTTTCGCCCCTACACGCCGCTCGTGACGCCGTTTGCCTTTTTCGCCAGAGTCACCCCCGGTTCTGTTTTCCAGTGTTTACTGCGCCGCCGGCGCCTAAAGGGCCTCAGACTGCAGTTGCAATCGATGAGTGACATCATCGTTCATATTTGTCACTCACAACTCATGCGCGCGTCATAATTCGCTTTTCGGAGCCAATTTGCGCCCCTCCGGGCTGTGGCGTCATGCAAACGGACCTTGTCGAGATTTGGGACGTACGTCGCCGCTTCCTTGCAGTCGCTGACGGCCAGGTCCTGGCATTCCACGTGCACATAGTACTCGCACACTAAACGAGAAGGGTCAGAGGCTTCTGGGTAGGTGGGGACTGGAGGTCAGTCAGAAGTAACCACTGCTAACGGAGTACAGTATTGAAGACGAACCTTCGCACTCGAGGCTGAGCTGGTCTTCGGTGCGCCGTCGGCACACGCAGCAGAAGTGTCGTTTGATGTATCCCTGCTCGGACCAAGTGTGAGCCACCGGATTCTGAAAAGGGAGCAGGTATAGACTGACCAGTTCCTTTGGAAAATCAGAAGCACCTGCTTCTCAAAAGCTTCCCGAAAGTCGTGTAAAACTTGGAAAGTCAAAAATCTGAGGATATAAACGGACCAGAAGATAGCCTTGACTTGTCCATGATACTCTTAGGCTCTTACTCGACTTGGGACTATCACACCCACAATTACTTTTCGTTTTTCGCTCAAACTGTTTAGCCTTTTCATCTGCAACGGACTCATTCCAGGGACTAAGGCGCCGCGCCGGCAACTTCCGCCTCGATGACTCGATGACGTCGTCACTGGCTTATTTATTCATCGAAGCGGGCCGCCAGTAATGCAACATGAATTTCGTTGTTTTGGGGAACGTCGCCGACAATTGTCGTCGTCGCGTGTCGCTGACGTCACCATCCCAATTCGAGTCGGACAAAGACCGACTGTGGCCTGGGCTTACCTTGATGAGCTGCAGGGCGACGCCGCTGCAGAAGGAGACCACCGTCTTGAGGCATTTCTCGTGGCAGACGAAGTTGCAAACTGAAAGAAGTCGATTAGAGGGGCTGAGATTGTGCTTAATTTGTAGAGCTATCGTAATTTTTAGCTTAAGAGGGACCTATAGAACCAGTAGAACAAAGTTATCACAAGATTCGGTTCATTCCCCTTTACGGTCCCCCTTTCTACTTTCTTTTCTCCTCTCACCGGACCATGGGAAGCTCCAGACCTCAATTCACTCAATTCTAAGCCGCAGACTAAAATACTCAATTAAATACTCTTAAATCGGCTTTTAAATCGGAATCCCTTAAATCTTCTTTCCACAATTATCCTCAATTCGTTTAATCCAAATGAGTCAACGCAATTAATTGAACCCCTTTAATCCTTGGAAGCCGGTCTCACGAATTTCTCCAATTTAAATTCCACCTTTCCGTGCTTCTTTATCCTCTACGTCTCGCCTCTATTCACCGTATTATCGGGTACATTTGCACGCTAATCACGTGCCAGCCTCGGTCCAGCCGGCACCCCTCCGCTCGGCGGCGGCGATAATTGCTCTGAGTCACAAACTCATTCCATTCATTTGCAGCGATGATTCGTCTTGTTTTCCCCCTGTTTTGCCCCGTTTCCCATTACTGCGCTCCGCTCTCACCCAAATCCCCTAAATCCGAACTTCGCGATCCCCAGGGAGCGTTGAGCAACTGTATAATTTGGCGACGATGTCCCAGTGTGCAATCAACACTCACTGAGGACATCGTCGTCCCGAAATAGCGCCGCGCCTGATGGCGACCACGCAACAGCCGTGGTAATTAGTGTCGCCCAGGGCGCCCGACCGTGATTACGGGTGCGCTCACCTTCACGACCTCCGATTTTGTGTTATTCTTATTTGTTTTGCGCTGAGGCTTGGAGGAGGCTTTGTAGTGCGCTATTTCAGCCTCAAAGACACGGACACAAAGATAAGAGACCACCCTTAGCCACTACGCTATCTCTTCCCCTCAATTTGGAGTATTGCCGGGTACCTCTTGGATCACTTTGCAAGTTCTTAAAAGCATACTCACCTTCGCACACGTATCCCTGCGTGAGCATGCCCCATATCTTGTCGCAGCAGTGGTGACAGTAGGTCGGTTTGCCGAAGGTTTTCTTCTGGAAGTAGTGACCGTGATCCCGGCCGATGCACAGAAGCGTCGCGTCCACGTTGTGCCCTTCGGCGGCCATCGCGTCGCTCGAGAGTCGACGACGTTCGGCTGAGGCTTCTGGCGTCGTCGAGGAGCACGCCGTTTTCGGATTCGCGCCACGGGACTTCGGTTAAGTCTGTCAGAGGCCGCCTGAAACAAGATCGGGTCAGAGTGAAGATCAAAGCATGCGCACGAGGAAGTAAATAGATAGGCACGGACAATTAACATTTCCTGGAAGGGTACATGGAGAAGCAATGATCAAGAAGGAAGAGACTGAAACTCTTACAAGGATCAAGTGGATAGCCTTCTGAACACGCGACCCTCCCTCATCCCGAGTACCTGAGTAGAACCATGCGCAGATCGGGGCGGGTGGGGAGCGCTGGTGGCGCGATCGCGCCTGGGGGAGTCAAACGGGCGAGGGAGGGGAGGATCGACGCCGGAAGCGCGAGAATCATGCGATAAGCAAGTGTGAAGTAAATGGTCTCATTAGAGGCGACGACGAGATGTTTATGGGAATGATCTCGCCTAATCCAACTACGCGTTCGGGGGTGGCTGCTTAGCAGCAGCACATCGGGCTTCAAGGCTTGGAGTCTGCCCTCCGACGTCAGCGGGGTCGGGGTAAAGGTAAATCGGAGGAAGCTCCCTGATTTGAGTAATCAGCGCAGCGTCCATCATCAGCTGAAGGCTCGAGCTGAAAAAGAAGAACTCCGCGCACGAATCAATAATCTCCATTTGCTATGCATCTGTTTCCACTACGGGCAGGCAAAAGACGTCGGCGACGCCGGTTCGGCCGAATTCGGACGCCCCCTCAAAGCTCCCCGGAGCACGGAGACCAGGCAGAGCACACTCCTGGGAGCGGCTTCTGCTGCCGGGGGCACAGTTTCCCGCCGTTCCCAACTCTCATAATGCAATTGCGAATCACGGAGAGGGGAAAAGGCAGCTGAAAGAGAGCGCGGCAGCGGCGAAACATCGGCGGCGAACAAACGTTTCCGCCTTCCGCGGAATGCTTTAATCACGCAAATGAACGCACGTTGGGCAGCAGCGCGTTCGCAGAACTCACCTACAGCAGCAGCTACGCGGCTACAAGACCTCGCCAGAGTGTCGTTTCATGTCCGCCTCTTCCTCGATCGATCTTCTCCAACTTCGCGCTGATCTCCGCGACAGCTTCCGTCGGTCGCAGGCGCTCCTGACCGTTTCGGGATGGAAATGGACCTGAACGGGCATTGATCGGATTGGAGGGGAGGGAACGCGCCGGCGCGGAATCGAGGATCACGGAAAAGGGTCCAAAAGTGGGACCATTATCGTATTTTCGTCCAGAGCGATGGATTTATCATATCTTATCAGAAGAAACGCTAAAGAAGGAGATCGGAAAAGAATCCAAGGTGTGGATCTCAATTGACACAGTGGAATCTTTAGGTACAAATCCAAAAAGAAGGATCAAAAAGGATGGAGGACATTGTTGAGAAGACCTGCTCCATTGCAGGGACTAGCCTATTGGGAAAACAGAACCTTATCAATTTTTGGGAATTCCATTGGCGACTGATTTTTCAGTGCTTAAGACCTAAGAGTCGTAAGAACCAGAAATCGCTGCACAAACGAATAAAAATCTTAAAAATTCAGGCCAAGAAGAGTTCCACGCAGAAATACCGAATTCAAATCCCCTATCCCAAGACTTCCCCAATCTAAACGAACAAACGATAGAAAGGAGCGAAACAAGGACTTCCAGCACGCGAACATACCAGCCCTACCTCTAAGCCTATCGCTTCGAGACTAACAACACGGATCCTCGGGTCACCGAGGCTCGCTCAAGCAGCTGTCCGCGATCGTCACTCGCTCGCGCCAGCCACGGGTGGTTCTGGCCGGAGCCCGTGAATGTTTTATGGCATTCTCTCCATTAGGCATAAATTTTTTGAATATTCCGCACCGCCCAGAGCACCTCCACCAGAATCCAAGTAATCTGGGCGCCGTACAGAGCCTCTCGGAAAACAACGCGTATCCGCGGAATTTGGCCCCACTGGAACACAGCGTCGAAGAGAGCGTCGTCACACGCAACGACAAGTGGGGAGGCAACTCGGCGGCCCGCCGAAATCATCCAAACGGGTCGATGCAGCCCCCGACGCTTCTAGCAAGCTCTCTGCTCCTCAGGCAGTGAGGACCTCTCTCGCCCCTCTCCTTGGCTGGCGATCGATTCCTTGTTGCGTGTCGCCGGCGACGCCGCCACAAATCGAATACGTCGTGAATGTCAACAATGCTGCTGCTGGAGACTGGCGAGCAGTGCGGCTCTGGGCCTCTGGATACTCCGGGCAGATTCTGCGGCGACGACGTCTACAGCGGGACGCGAACGAGATTTTGTCCAGACTCGAGAGTGGTGTTGTTTATCGAGACGAGGAAACTGGAAGGGAAGTTCAGATGAGACTGAAATTGAGACGAGACTCTGAAAGGGATTTTCGAGACTAGACGACGAGACGAGACTGATGTCGCTTCTGAGTCGAGACAAAGCCGAGATCAAAGAGCACAGCGGAAAGAGACTAACAGATAGCTGACAAACAATAACACTTCATAACACCATCTAAGACCTCCCTGAAGAATATCGTGGAGAGGAAGAGAGATAGCAGTTTTTGCAAAAAATGTCTATCTCCAGACTCGAGACTCGTCTCGTTAGTCGCGCCTAAATCACGCACAGCCCTGATCCATGTCCGTCCGAGCACTGCTGCAGACGACGTGTGCGCCCAACGAAACCGCGCCCCAAACCGATAATTACTCCAGCACGGAAGTCATTAGTCCAGAGCTGAAACAGTACGCCTACTCATGTTTTAACTCTATCCATACAAACTCAACAAACAAATGGGCAGTCAGCGCTCAATACCTGAGCGGTTCTTCGATTTTCGTGCCGGACATTATTCTTCTCATGTCGAATTTGCGCAGATTTATGGAAGTGTAGGCGCCATCGAATATTCGCTCCGCGAAGGCGCGACCCGCGGAGATTGAGTGCTGAATGCCAAAGTTCCCGAAACCGCACATCATGTGGAGGTTGTCGTAAAGTAGATGTTCTCCGATGACAGGGGCGTCATCAAACGTATTTACATCCTCGTAGCCCGCCCAGGCGTTTACGATCTGAAATAAAATGAACACTGGAGAAAGGGGGAAGTTGGCACCTTCAAGTTCTTGAAGGACGGTACTCGTTCCACCAGCACTGGCCAGATCTTGTCATAGAAGTAGTCGTAGTCGACATCCAGATTCGAGTGGTCCATAGCGGCGTCCTCCGCAGGCGTCGGGTGCTTGCCACATATGAAATTGTGTCCGACGGTGTCGGGCCTACAGTACACTCCTGAGGGATCGACCAGGGCCGGCATATCGATGGCTGGCACATCCGGAGCGTTTACGATAAAGGCCATTCGCTTCCTAGGTACGACGGGGACAGGAACACCGAGGGTGCCTTTGCCTGTGCCTAAGGAAGACATCAGCTACAGTAACCCAAGAAGAGCCTACCGATTCCGGCCAGTTCGGCGACCTTCCCGCTCCAGGGTCCAGCAGCGTTGACAATAAGATGGCACCTAATGGGACGTGCGGAAGCTCCGGCCATTTGGGGCCGTACCTGAACAAAGAAGGCTCCATGGAAATAAGATCACAGCAAAGCTTACAATAACACCCTTCAGCTTCTGCTTGATCAACTTGACGTTGTCAGCTTCGTCATCGTCGTAGAATCCGTGCACCTCGCTGGAGTCACGGTTACGCTCAAAGTGGAATCCTTCGACTTCGCCCTTGACATAGCAGACTCCGAGTGTGATGTTCTTCTCACGGATGGCGGCCAGAAGTTGCCACGCGTCGATCACGCCCTCGTTCTCCAAGCCGTACGTCCCGGCCTTGACGTCGTGGAAGTTCATGAAGGGGAACTTCTCCACCAGTTCCGAATGCGTGAGGTAGGCAACTCGGGCCCCCTTTTCGCTAAAGAAGGGACGAATCATTCACGCAGTAATACAGATGGTTTTAGGGGAAGTTCATGAAAAGGGGTCCTCAAACCACTCTTACATTTGAAGCTTCCAGTTCTCGCGTAGTTTCTCGGCTTCTTCGTCATTCCTCGCGAGATGCATGAATCCGAGCGGAAGGACGTTTATATCTGGAGGATCGTTGTCTGAACAAAGTGGTCTTCTACTACATCACAATATCTCGAGCTTACCCAGAATGCGAAGATGTTCGCCAGCATGCCGCAGGAACTCTGAGGTGAACAAGGACATCTCAACATGTTCAGGCACGGAAAACTGTTGGGAGATGGCTCCCGTCGAAAGCATTGTCGAAGTGTCGGCGAAGTGGTCGGTGTTTTCGACTACGGTAACCCGGAAGTCCTCGTCGCGGAAACGCTGCTTGATCCAATAGGCGGTTGAGGATCTAAATATCGAACAGTAAGAACCTACTGAAGACCCTAGAAGAGCGGACCCGGTCAAGCCTCCGCCGATAATCACAACTTCGGATTGGTAGGGAAGCAGCTCGTAATCTTGGACGCCTCTCTTCGCGTGGGCTATTGGGTTCCGCCTTCTGAACGCATCGTACTTCGCCTGAAAGTCCAGGAGTAAGAAAGTAACGACCAGGGTTAACCCCAAAGCTGGGAAATCCCAATCATATCGGAGTCCAGTTACTTACCTCATTGAATCTCCTCTTCCAGCGGCGGAAGTCATAAGTGAGCCCGTGCCACACGCGCTTCGGCACGTCTTCCCCAGGCTCGAAATGGCGCTCGTTCTCGTACTTCTGCCAGGCGAGAAGGCTTGTCGTGTGGAGACGCCGACTCTGCACGGCCCAGTTGAGCACCGGAAGTCGAATCCGCTCCATGCTGGAGCCAGATAAGAGCTGAAATCTGAAGAAGATCAAGAATGCTCTCGATAAACCCCAGGAACCGCTTCTTCTGATCTACTCTTCAAGATATAAGTGTACAGTACACCATTCGTCGAAGTTCAGGGAGAGCGGGGCGAGACTTTTGATTGGTGGTTTATTGGTAGGGAAGGCTCAACAACAGACAAATAAATTAAGTGATTCGCGTGGACCCATAGAGGACGATTCGGAGTTCGGTCATCGGCGACCGGTGGGCGACGCCGCCGGCCAGTTCACTTTGTCGTAGTAGCCGAGCGACGTGGTGCTGTAGTGGCGGGCGAGCGGAGGGGCCACCGTTGTGTTGTAGGGGCCGTAGTAGCCACAGGCGACGCTGGACAGTTTCCTCTCGGACCGCAGTTTCCTGGAGAGCACGACGGCGAAGGACATGGAGATGATGCTGACGAGGCAGAGGACGCTGACGAGCACGATGATCGGGAGGGAGATCGCGTTCGGCGGGAGGAGGCACTGCTCCACAGAGGTGCTCGACAAGGCCACTGGAATGGAAGGTTACCATCTAGACCAAGCGATAAGTCTCACCTTGATTAAGCTCCTGGGCGTTGAAGATGTCGAAGGGTGTGGTGACGCTCACCTGGCTGGTCGCTGGAGCGTTGGGGTCGTAGAAGCCAGCTCCACGCCGGACACGGAGGAGACTGGCGGCGTTGAGCGACGAGTTGTTGGACTTCATGAAGCAGGTGTTCGCGCAGTCATCGCTGTTGAGGCACACCTCCACGGTGCAGTGCGCGAAGATGGTGGACTGCTTTCCGAAGCGGAAGGTGCGGAACTTGGAGAAGTAGACCTCCTCGTTGACGTTGGCCAGCGGGTCGATGAGGTCTCCCATCTCCTTCACCGGGCACTTGCTCTGCACGAAAGTGACCTTCTTGGCTTCGGGCGCCGTCGTGTCTTCGCGGTCCGAGAACATGCACTCCTTGGGGGTGATTCCTTTGTACGCGTCTGAAAAAGAGAGACGCTTAGATGTCTGCTAAGGAGGCGGGAAGAGACGTCTGTGTCTACTGTCTTCTGTCTAGTCTAAAAGGAGACTTACTGTCCGGGGAGAGCGCCACGTAGAACTCGACCGTTTCGCCTATCTTGGCCGAGCGGAGGTTCTGTCCGTCGAGACTCTTGAACAACATCTGCACATTCGCCTTCGGCTTTCCACCCGTCGACCCGTCGACGACTTGTTTCCTGAACTACCGTAACCCGAGGCTCTCGACCGTAGGACTCACAATTGGATGTCGTTGAATTTCATGCTCTGCACAGAGCGCTGGTAGAGGCAGAAGACGTGGTTCACGCGGACCATCTTGCGCAGGTCTTGGTCCGTGATGTCTTCGAGGGAGATGGTCGTCTCCGCAGTACGGTAGCTGGGTTCCTAAAGGATCCTTTCATCTGGTCCGAAGATGGTGGTCTCCGCATCCATTTTCCCACTTCGCAAAAGCGTTTCCGGGAACCGTTCCCCTAACCGGCCTTTAGTGGATCGCTTTGTGTCAGTCCGTTTCCCTTTCAACCAAGGTCATCCCGGTTAGCAGGAAACATCTGGAAAGCGCTGAATGGGGTCCAGGTGAGCGCGCGAGATTAGCGTGCGATCTAATTGCGGCCGTCGGGTCGAAAGCAAAAGCGTCGTGGAGGGTCCAGTTACCTTTCGGTGTGGAATTCCGGAAATAGGAGATAGGCCAAAACGGGAAAAACTCAAGTGGCATAAATTAGCGTCTTGATGTTGGAAGCCAAAGGTGGATCCTCGGAGGATACCAATGGGGGCCTTTGACCGGGCAATTCCGACACATTTAGCAGGTCCATTTAGAACCGGTAAGCTCGCATACCTAAGCACCTTTTGCGTCGGTTCTTTCTTTGCCTGTTATTGGTTTTTTTCATCGAGATTTCTCTCTTATCTCCTAAAGGACCTATCCCTAAAAAAGCCCACACTTAGCGGTCGCCGACCTCCCCAACCCCACACTAAGAAGCACCGTCCAAACTCACCAGATTAGCCAGAAGGACTCCGCACTCCGGGCCATATGGTATGGTGAAATTATACGCGACTTTTGCGTCCACTCTCAGCATAGATCCACACTTGGGATTCGTCTGGTGACCGTTGACATAGACCATCGGCTTACTCTTGGAGTTGGACAGCCAACGCGTGAGGTCCGTGTCCGACTTGTTGAGGACTACGGTAATCGAGTCGGCGCTACAGGCGACCTCCTCCACTGGAACAATAAGACAAAGGCGATAATTAGTCTCCAGTCATCGCACTCACCGAATCCGTCGCCGAAAACGGAGACCGCGAAGAAGAAGAGGCTGAGGAGGAGAAGCGGGGAGAAGGAGCTCGAGGGAAGCATGTCGACCTGCAAAAGACCAAATGGGGAAGGATCGATGTGTCCCGAGGGTGAGGAGGGCGGCGAAAAAAGGCCAACGGGAAGGTGCGGGCGCGCCACCTGTCGTCAGGCGTGTGCGCCGCGATTATCGGACGGTCGCGCCGTTGTCGGCTTTGTACGACAGGCCCGGGCTTATAGGGGCCCCGGAGACCCTCCCCCACCTGATTATGGACGGCTGCAGATCTCGAGAGTGGGCGATAATTAGTCGTGTCGGTCGCCGATCGACCGTAACATTAATCCGTTCCGACTTGATTATACGACCCTATGATGAGGCCCACTCGGGTCGCCCGGTTTAATGTGCGCTTAATTGAACGCCGATATGACCGTGGAAACGTCGCTCCACTCTCGAGAGGGCGGATTTAGGGCGGTGGACCGTTTGAGGTACCAGCGCGGACAAGGGGCTTAGGGTGTTGTTATGCATGAGTCGGAGAGAGGAAATTGTGGAGTCCAAGCCGTCTGTCGACCTAGAATCCAACTGGTGGTGAGGAATGTCACGTCCGCTTCTTCATTCGACACTCTGGACAGAAGAGGCTACTTGGAATACGAGACTGCGTGGTCTAGCAGCCTAATGAGGGTTTTCCTGGCGGTGTAATTAGATTGGGACGTGCTCGACGATAGAGGACTCTACTTGTATGATATGATTGTGGCACACAAGATACTTCAAGAGTGTTCCTGAGATGGACGTACCGTTTAAGTGATCGTGCATGAGGTCGTAAGGGAAATCGTTTAAATGTCCTTGTTAGGCAAAATTTGTGCTTGGAAAAGGGGTGCAAGCAGGACTACGGTTTATCTGACAAAGGGATTAAAATTTCAACCCAAAAAGAGGATTTTATAAGACACCGCGTTCTGTAGGACAGGACGTTACTTATTCAGAACTTATTCTGAGAAGATCTGATCTCCATGGAGGACGGTCACAGTTACAGAGTGTTCCTCACATGGACGTACTTCTTAAGTTACCGTACATAAGATCATAAGGGAAGTCGTTTAACTGATTTTCTGTTCCAGTTTGGCAAAATTAATCTTGAAAAATAGGTACAAACAAGACTCCGGTTCCTGTGACACAGATATGAGAACTTCGTTGCCGTACGACCCAAGAAGAGGACGCAAACAAGGGATCCCCAAGCAGCTGAACTTCAGTCATGAAAGTTATGTCACCTCATTCATTCTGCCCTCTAGAATGGAGTCTTGTTATACAGGCAACTGTCCTTTCAAAATAGTGACGTGTCCCGGACCCAACAGGACCTTTGTATCCGAAGCTTATTCACGTCCTCCAGTGTCACCTTATCTTCTTCACACAGGTTCTTGCTGTCTACTGAGTAGATCCTTAGCACAATTCTCGTGGCGCGGAGGAGGAATGCTGCGGGTTTCTGGAAACACGAGAACTCTCCGATTACTCAAGCATCGCCATCGCGACTCTGAGTCACTACTTGGTATTTTTGGGGCGCATTTCAAGGATCGAGTCAGGGATTCTCTCTTTCGTTCCAGGGAGAAGACTAGGAAGACTATGACAAGGAGAAGAAACAAGTCCACGATCTAAGCACACAGCTTTAATAACAGGTCGGAAATCGTCTCTGAACACCGGAACCCGTGCTTTCGTCTTCCCATTTCCGTGCTTCAAAAGGGATTCTCCGGCATTCTAAGTATCACTTGGCTGATGCCAATTCTGCTTTCCTCCAGCACTTTCAGCTGGAAGTTCGGAGTCCCGCGGAAAGCACCGCGTTCTAATGCGGCCTCTGTTCATACTCATCTTGAGCTCTCTTGAACTTTGCCCCAAAGAACGGAAAAACAACCCCCGGAATCTCCCTAGTTCGATTCAATTCGGCGAAGACTATACACAAGTCAAAGATTAATAACGAGACTAGATGTATCGGCTCTTTCTCATCCCGCGAACATCTTAAATACCAACGCCATTAAGCTAATTATCTTTTGCCGAAAAGCACTTTCTTCAAGTCGGAAATGTTTTCTGTTTTTGGCCCGAGGCAGGTCAAAGCCAAGGACTCGGATGATTCGCTTTCGCGGTGCCTGGTAGCATCCGCCATAGAAAGTCCATCTGGCTCCGTTTCCGCTCTGTTTCCGCTCCAGGCTTACCGTAGTTCAGCCTAGAACTAAGTGTCCTTTTTAATGCGTTTTTGGTCATCCATTAGAGTTTTGTTTCTGTCGCTGGAGATGGCCTTCTTGGAAGAGCGGGCTTCCCTTCTTTGTGTGGGAATGTTCTTAAAGGGGATTAGCTGGAAGTACCTAGGTCTAGGAAGGGAATAGAATAAAATTCAACCACAGAGTTGAGAATCCAACAAAGTTTCAAACAAAGCAATGTAGCGAAGAGACGTCGTCCCCTAACGACGACGAAGTCTCTGTGGGTGGTTTAAACCCCTAAGGGTGGTTTAGAAAGTCCATCTAGATCACTTTCAATCCTGTTCGCCCGTCTTACTATGTTGATATCGTAGTTCAGCTTAAAACAAAGTGACCTTTTAGTCATCCATTAGACGCTTGTTTGTCACTGGAAATGACCTCCATCGAGCACTGGGTCTTGATACATATTCTTGACTTCCTTTCACTCTCGAAGGCTGGATTGGTTGGACAGCTATAGCAACCAGATTTGGCTAAGAACGCGTCTGGTCGACTGAAACGAAACTCCTAAATAGTGCTAAAGGGAGGTTCTAAGTGCTGAAGTTCTATGAACATTGAGGGAGCGTACTTGAGCCCATATAGCGCATCTCGATCGCCAGGTAGAGGGTTCGCGTCCTTGGACAAATATTTTTTTCCTTTCTTGATGATGATTCTTATTGACTGCTTTCCTCTTTGTACATCGAACTGCTCAAGTCCTATCCGGGTGGCTAGCTTTCAGCCCAGCTTTTAGCCCGGCGTTTGGGGAAGCATTGGGTCCCTGCGTCCTCCAGGACAAAGAAGAAGACATAAAATGGAGCTGGTCATTGTTCGATGAGTCCACTCTATGGGTTGTTATGCGATGAGCTACTCGCGGCTACAAAGGCTACTACGTCCTTTTGTCTCCGAGCCTACTATAGCTGAACCGAAACGCAAGGAGCCTATTTATGGAACGCCTATGTAAAACTAGGTACCTTAATCTTAATCTGAGCGATCTTAATCTCTTGGCGTCATTGGGTGTAAAAACTGCGATCCAGATGTTGCTGTTGCCTGTTTGGGAGGTGAGTATTTTTGTAACGCCGACCTAATCCTCGCTCCAATCTTAGGTTTGGTCGTAAAGCGTGATTCCATTGACCCCTCGACACCCTCTCCAGCGAAGAAACCTTCACAAACATGATATAACACGAACAGCTGAAGCCCCAGAAGACCAATCCCCTCCTTTGATTTTCTGGCCGCGAGGCCCCTCATAAGCTTCTTGCAGCAGTCTCCGATCACCCCCGCGCGCTTATCTTCCACAGAAGACTTATAACGCGTCCGGACAAAAGAGCTAAAAAATAAGAGCTAAAGAAAAAAGAGCTAAAGACAAAAGAGCTAAAAACCAAAAGAGCTAAAAGACAAAAGAGCTAAAATACATAAGAGCTAAAAATAAAAGAGCTAAAAGACATAAAAGCTAAAAGACATAAGAGCTAAAGGGTGGGCCATACTTTTAAGGCCGAGTAACTTCTAAAAGAGTAACTTCTACGCCCGGCTTAGGCTTTCTGCCATTCCTGATGTTTTGCTAATTAAGGTTTGCATAGGCAGTTTGAATAAAGTACCTCTTAGATATAACCAGATAGAAATTAAATTAAGCAGAAA
>JADLIF010002322.1:0-21350 GCA_016648015.1 Steinernema khuongi | reverse complement strand
TGTTCAGAGTACTATAAACGCGCTCACATTGATGCTCCGAATGTGATCTGATCCGAGGGAAGTGAACCAGCGCTCAGATCACATTTTGCGGAAGTGATCTGATCCGAGACTATAAATGGGCCTTAAGTAACCGTTTGGAGGGAGCCTTGGAAGGTCAGCTGTAGGAGAAGGTAACTGCTTCGCTTGTCAGTGGGTGGAATGTCCCTCAAGTCTTCGTGTCTATCGCAGGGGACGAATGTGCCGGATTTCCCAGATCCACGTCTATCGACTGTTCACTGCATTTTGGAGAGTGAAAGTGCTGGAGTGCAGTCGGAATCCTTCTGTCTGTGCTCCTCGCCGTCTCATGTGTGCTGGGCAGCGTTGCATGCAGCGATCTACCGTAGTCGCGAGGTACCAGTTCGAACGCGCTCGCTGTTTCGACGCGATGTGTCGCCATCGGACGATAGTTGGTCGTTGACCGAGCAGATCTGAATTACAAGCACCACGAACAGGAGGCTTTCCACCCGGTGAAGAAGTATCGATCAGATGCTTCCGCCGAGCTCACATTTTATTTGCATGTCCACCTCTAACATCAACTTCTAGAGGACTTTGTTTACAGCCAACAGGCCTTCTCATCTTGCTCCTTCCACCCCTGAATCCTCGGCGGACAATCATCTGCTGTCTCCCAGGATGGATCCTTGCGCCCTGGAGGCTTGGACCTTTTAAGTAGTCGCCGGGGCGAGAGTCAGTTTATGTAAATCGATCGAAGAACCAATCGCTTTTCACTGGTTTTTGGTCTTTTGCCGTGACGACGCGACGCGAATTCTCCGTTGAAATAGCGCGTCGAGCATCCGCTGTCCGACTCAACCGCGAGTTTCCCTCTTGTGCCTCCGTTCTGAATTATGGGTTTGATTGAAGAAGCGCCGATGGCATCGAACGAAGTCCCCGCACACGCGATCGCGCCCGTCGACATGATCAACGCCACTTCGAAGCTCCAACTCGAGGCGGCCGAGGTGCGCAACAACAAGCCCAACTGGATGTCCTACCAGAAGAGCCAGCTCATCCAGCAGGAGGACTACAACTTCATCGTCGCCTACGAGAACGCCCGCTCCAAGGCCGAGAGGGACGAAGTCATCAGCCGCGACCCCGGACAGACGGCCCGCTCCATTATCTCCCTTGTCACCACCGTCGCCAAGGACCAGAACATCCGTTACGTCCTCACCCTCTTCGACGATCTTCTCCAGGTTTGTCTTCGTCTACCGGCCCCCCTTGACCGTATTTTCAGGAGGACAAATCCCGCGTCGATATCTTCCACGCTTATGCCGCCAAGCAGAAGACCACCATCTGGTCCGGCTTCCTGGCCATTCTTCAGCGCCAGGACAGCTTCATCATCAATCAGGTTTGTGCTCCTCCATGGGTAGACCCTAACCCCGCTTCAGATGTCGTCCATATTCGCGAAGCTGGCATGCTACGGTAGCACTCTCATGGGCGGAGAGGACCTGAAGTATTACTTTGCCTTCCTCAAGGACGAGTTGAAGTCGCCGGTGAGCATTTCTCTTCCTTCTTGACCTGAGCGTGCCTATTTAGTCCAACGAGTACATGAACACCTCGGCTCGCTGCCTCCAAATGATGCTCCGAATCGAGGAGTATCGAAGCGCCTTTGTAGAGCAAGACGGAATCGCCTCCTTGGTGAACACGCTCGAGGGAAAGACCAACTTCCAGCTGCAGTACCAGCTGATCTTCGCCCTGTGGTGCATCACCTTCAACGGTGCCAACGCGACCAAGCTCGTCAGTGGACGCGTCATCCACGTTCTCGGGGATATTCTCTCGGAATGCTCAAAGGAGAAGGTAGGTGGACCACTCTTCCGAGATTCTACTTCTAATCCCCCTTCACTTAGGTTGTTCGTATCATCCTGGCTACCTTCCGCAACATCCTCGAGAAGGCTGACGACCGCGAGTTGGTGCGCGTCTCCGCGCTCCAGATGGTGCAGTGCAAGACCCTGAAGGCACTGGAACTTATGGACGCCAAGAAGTTCGATGACCCCGACATGCAGGACGACAGCGACTACCTGTCGCAGCAGCTGCACCTCAGCGTCCAGGACCTTAGCTCCTTCGACGAGTACGTCACCGAGCTCCACTCCGGCCGTCTTCACTGGAGCCCCGTGCACAAGTCGGACAAGTTCTGGAAGGAGAACGCCCACCGCTTCAACGAGAACCGCTTCGAACTCGTGAAGTAAGCCAGCCTATCTTCTTGAAAACCCTTGCCATCCGTCTTCTAGAAAGCTTATCCAGTACCTCGAGAGCGACGCCTCCGACAAGTTGGTGCTCTGCGTCGCCGCCCACGACATCGGGGAGTATGTCCGCCACTACCCCCGAGGCAAGACGTAAGGGCTTCTGGTGGCTCCCGGTCCTCTACTGGCTTCTTTCAGCGTGATAGAGCAGTTCCAAGGCAAGCAGGCTGTCATGCGACTTCTTTCGGATGAAGACCCGAACGTCAGATACCACGCGCTCCTGGCCGTCCAGAAGCTGATGGTCCACAACTGGGAGTACCTCGGAAAGCAGCTCGGTGACGAGCCCGAAGCTGTCGCCGCTAAATAAAGACTCGACTCCGCTTCCCTCCGGCTTAAGCAGATGTGAATATGGCTGACATTCCGATAGCCCGCTGACTTTAGTTTCACCGTTCATGTTGTATTGTTTCGTAGATTCGAGTATTTAATCTGTCTGTGATGCAGATGGCCTCCACATCATTCCTTTCTCTGATTGTATCATACTTGTTACGCAAATTAAGATGTATTATAAATAACTCAATTCACTTACCATAGATTTTTATTGTAATTAATGTATTAGGAGATACATGTTGACTTGGATGATGCGTATGGCTACTAAATGCATAAGACAGACATGGCAAAGCAGACAATTTACCGAACTTCTGGGATTATGGACTTGAAGAAGTCTCCCAAGAGAAGACGTTTGAGCAAGCTTGTAGAAAGCTCAGAAGAGTTGTAAAGGAGCCGAAGGTTTGTCCGAGACATAAGCGTGGTGAGACACTTTCCCTTTGTCTATGCCTAGCTCTCCCTCGTTGTCTGTCTATCTTTGCAAACCACTTTCCAGCTTCACAGACCGTTCTTCTGGATGCCACAGTCAGCCAATGGCGCGTTGATGGAGAGACTGTCTGTAAGATGTGCAGAGACGTCTCCTGTCTGTTTTCTTATTCGTTCTATTTCGTCTTCTATCACTGAACGTCCAGCTATTTATCTTCTATCTCCAGGCGAAGAAAATGGCGGACTTAGGCGACAGTTCCGCCTCGAAGTCCTTCGGCCCCAAATACAAGGTCAACACGACGCGGTCGTTCGGAACTCCAGGGAACAACACGACGAACAAGTCCAACAAATATACTGTAGTCGGTGAGTGTGGTCGTTGGACAACATGCTACTTGGCGCTTTTCAGCTCTGGTGGAGGGACGAGGCAACGCCCGCGGAGAAATCGGGATGGCCAGCATGGATGTGAGGTACTCCGAAGTGAACATCTGCCAGCTGATGGACACGCCGTCGTATTCGCTCCTCAAGATCCGCCTGGAGCTGCTCAACCCCGTGGAAGTCATCGTGCCGGAGCTGACAAACGACAAGAACAACATGAACGTGCTGCTGGAATTGATCAAGAGCACTTGCAAGACGGTCCAACTGACCACGGTGCATCGGAGGTACTTCAATGAAAGCCGCGGATCCGAGATCATCAAGCAACTGGCCGTTTCCGAGTGCTCCAATGTGGACAGCGATGTCCTGAAGAAGTGAGTTGGACTGCTCCACAGCGTATATCGTGCCTTCAGGTACTACTGCATCTCAGCGTTTGCCGCTCTGGTCAAGTATGTCGAATACATCCAGAACACGCTGTTCGCCCAGAATTCTCTGAAGGTGCTCTACGAAAACACGGAAAACAGCTGCATGATTGGTTGGAGAAGTCTCTTGACTCCTATATATACTTAACTTAACCTGCTTAGACCTCAACACTCTTCGGAATTTGGACGTCCTCGGGATGGGAGCCAGGAACGAGAAGGACTCACTCTACTCCGTGCTGAACAACTGCCTGACTGGGAGTGGGGATAGAGCCTTGCGAAGCAACCTCCTTCAACCTAGCGCCCACCTGGAGGCGATCAACGCGAAGCTGGACTGTGTCGAGGAGCTCATCAACAATCAGGCGGTGGGAGATTCAATGTCATATTTCGATAACCTTCTCTTCTGTAGATGCTGGAGCGGCTTCGAGCCATCATTTCGCACATGCACGACCTAGGCGCTGTGATTACGGTATGCGTGCATCTCAGCCGCGGAGGCAATGTCCGCAACGCGAAGCAAACAATCCAACAGGTGAGCGAGTGGAGATCCCCTAGGTGAAGTTAAGTTGAGTTCTTTCAGATAATAAACCTCCAGAGGACGCTGCAGATGCTGGAGTCGCTGAGGAAGGTGCTCTCCGTCGCGCAGTCGCCTATGCTTCTGTCGTACGCTAATGTAAGTTACTGTGTGTGGATGTCCATGAGATCCATGAGAAGGGACTCGTGCTTCTTGAGAAACATTTCGGCCATCTTCTGACTACCACCTTCTACTCCTTGTCTTCAGTATCTGAAGGATAACCGGCTGAAGAAGGTCTTCAACTTGATTGACGCCAAGATAGACGTCACCCTATTTACCCGAAGTGACCGCCGCGGATCCTTGGCCGTCAAAGAACAAATGATTATGGCGGTGAGGTCAGGGATCGAAGTGCTTCTGGACGTCCCAAGAAGGGCGTATCAAGAACTAGTCGTGGACGTACAACGTGGGCATTCATACTAACTTCTTGTGTTCAAGCAGTGGTTTAGAACAAGGGATCGAAGAAGCGAAAAACGTGCCTGGAGCCACTATGGTCTACAGTATCCAGAAGGGCTTCCACATGACCGTGCCGTCGCAAACGCCCTACAAGCTTCGATTGCCCCCCAATTTGATCCAAGTAGTCCGGAATCGGTCTTCGGTCTCCTTCACTACTCGCTCGTTGATCCAGTACAATGGTAGGCATCTCCTCCCTATTCCTTCTATCGACCTTCTTTAGACCGAATTCAACAGTTCGAAAACGAGATCCTGCTCCAATCTGGCGTCGTCGTGGACGGGCTGCTGACAGAGATCCGGGCGCTCATCCCAGCACTCTACTACTGCATCGAAGTGATCTCCATGTGCGACTACGTCGCCTCCTTGGCCCTGTACGCCTCCAAGACCCCGACTGTCAGGCCCGTATTCTCGTCCAACATAGTGATCAAGCAGGGACGACACCCTGTGCTCGAGCAGAATTGCGACGTGACACCCAACGATACGGTAGGCTCAAGTGGCTCCTCAAGTTATCTTCATGTTAGGTGTTTAGCTCATTTCGGACGAAAGCCGCTTCATCATGATAACGGGACCGAATATGGTATGTGACCTTCGGCGTCATCTCATCTCACAAACTTTCAGGCTGGGAAAAGCACCTACTTGAAGCAAGTTTGCCTGCTTCAAATTCTCGCCCAGATGGGTTCGATGGTTCCGGCGGAGTTCGCCTCCTTCAAGTTGGTGACGCGGATCTTCTCCCGCGTGGGCCACAACGACGATCTCAACGCGAATCTCTCCGCGTTTGCTCTGGAGGTTTGGACATAAGCCTGGACGATGCTGATACTACGATTGCTTTAGATGTCCGAGGTGAACATCATAACACAGTTCGCCGACTCCAACTCCCTCGTGGTGATCGACGAGCTTGCTCGAAGTACGTTCTGAAGATGGCCCCTTCTGATTGATCTTAACTACCGTATTCCAGGCACGTCGACAGAGGAAGGGATCGGCATCAGCTACGCCATCTGCGAAAGGCTCCTGATGAAGCAGGCGTACGTGCTCTTCGCCACTCACTTCTTGGACCTCGCGCTTCTCGAGATGAACTACCCGGCGGTGCAGAAGTAAGTCCAGTCTTCAAGATAGGGCTGTCTCGACAGACAACAGACAACTAGACACAAGTTGTCTAGAAACTTGTGTCTAGTTGATTCAAAACGTCTATCTAGTTGTCTAGGAACTTGTGCCGTTGTATATAACTTTCCCAAACTCGAGATTTCATCCGATTCTCCTTTTCAGCTACCACTTCGCCGTCCAAACCCACAAGGACTCCGACGGCCACGAAGTCCTGGAGGCGACCCACAAGATGTGCAAGGGGATGTACAAAGGCCCCCTATACGGTAGTGAGACCTCCAACGGCTGTGTTAATCTGTTCTACTTCAGGGCTGGAGCTGGCGGAGTTGACGACGTTCCCTTCGTCGATCGTAGAGAAGGCTCGCACACTGGCCAAGAAACTCCGTGCTTCCGCCGAGCAGCGCCACAACATCAACGACTCGGAGATCGACATCAGAAGACTGTCGCAGCTGGCCCACAAGATCGCCAACGTGTTCCCGCGGGCGGGCGAGGTGGAGCCCCGGCAGCTGGCCGCCTACTTGAACCAACTACGAGCCGCCTATCGACGGGAAACGGGCCATGAATGAAACTCGAGGATTATTATATTTTTTTAACATTAACCGTTTTGTTTTTAATTTATTTTAATGTATTTTTAAGATTTACCACCCTGAGGATCGCACGCCGCCAGCTTTCCCTTGCTGGAGTCTTTCCTCTTCTTCCTCCGTCGGATTTCAATTCAATCCTATGGCGGTCGTTGAAGTGGTCGTTATAACGCAGGTAATATCTGACATCGTGCATCGTCACTTGTCGGTAGAGATTGAAGACGTAGTTTATCTGCGTAGGTACTCTTGCGCTTTGTTGCCAAAAAGTTATACGGAAAGTCGTTCGCAATCGGACTTGAACTTCTGAAATAAAGATTGAGTCCATGCCTATGCAGCAACCGCACTTACCAGCAGGCAGTGACCACACCGGACTGTCGAGATTGAGGAAGAATCCAAGAGATTGATTGTCGTCCACATCGATATACCAGTCCACGGAATAGCTCAAGTCGAGTAAATGCAAAAAGTGCAAATCACGAACGGAACGTGCGAAGGTGAGCCGATTTGATGGATCAAATTCAATTAAAAACAGGGCTTTCGTCCATCCAGGGATTCGTCCATTCAATATCAAAGCGTCCGCTGTAGCGCAGGGACCAGATGATCGTCGATCGTAGAGAAGGCCCGCACACTGGCCCAGAAACTCCGTGCTTCCGCCGAGCAGCGCCACAACATCAACAACTCGGAGATCGACATCAGAAGACTGAGGATCGAACGCCGCCAGCTTTCCCTTGAAGAATCTTCGACTCGACGGGTTCTTCCCTATGATGCTGACAAACCCGCAACACCTTTGTCACAGGACTCGACCTTTAGAAGCTCACCAAGCTAGGACGCGAAAGTCCAGAAGATCTCTCAAGGCAGGAATCATCCACGACGATTCGAGGAGCTTGACAATATTGGGAGGTATTCCGCATACGGCGTTTATTGCAAGGGGCATAACAAAAACAACTAACAAGGACGGCGGAGATCCCTCAGACGCCGTACCACTTGCCGACGTCGCGGTCGCGGTTGACGAAGCCCGAGTTGGTGCTGTCCTTCTTGTGCTCGGCGCGGACCTTCTCGATTTCCTCTTCCTCCTTGTCCGTCTTCCAGATGTCCGGGTAGGTGAACGAGACGTCTTTCTTCTAAATACATGCATGTTAAGGTCTGTCTCAGTCTAGTCTAGAAGTACATGTCTATCTTAGAGATTATGAGTCTACGAGGTCATTGTCTAGACGCTGGTGCCTAAGCCTCTAACTCTGGATTAGATCCAAACGTACCAGGAAGACGTAAGCCATCTTCTTATCTTCATCCTTCCACATTGCCTTGCGGTACCGGTAATCCAGCGGCATGCTCCATGTGATCTCTCCCATCACGTTCTCAATACGCACGTCCCGGACCGGAAGGTCGTAGATCTTCTCCAGGTACTGCCGAACGTCGTCTCGGGACATTCTAGACGACATAGAATACGGTGGCGGAGAAGAAGCTTACCTGGGGTCGACTTCGAACTTCAACGCGTTCTTTGGCAGCCGCCTTCTCCCACAGTCAGGTGTCTTCAGCAGCTTCATCCAGAAGTCGGGCAGGAACACCCGGACCTGCGGGTTTCCCGGTTGCCACACACGCGCTAGCCGAGTTGTCATCTCTAAGAAGACAGACGAGTCATCCTCACAACCATTTGGTCGATCAAAAGTAGATAGGGACCCTCCACGGCGATCACCGTTGCGAATGCAGCAAAGATGTCCAAAACGCATATTTTATTCGGAATTTAACCCTTACTATAAATTACCCTTACACATACAAAGCAATAAATTAAAGACACTGGCTACAACTCGACGTGCTCGGCCTTCTCTACTTGGCTCTTCTGGTCCTTCTCCAGCTCCTCGTGGTTCAGGAGACTCTTGATCTCCTCATCGTAGTCCTTCCACTCGGCGACGATTCGCACGGCGGAGTCCAGCTTCGGCTCCTTCGTCAGAGGGTTGTTGCAGAGGTCGATGGTCTTCGCGGTGCTCTTGGAACCGTCGTCGCACCAGGTTTCGCACCAGAGCCATTCCTGTGGGAGCGACTTGATGCGGACCTGGTGGATCATGTTGTTCGGGAGATCCTGGTCGAGGTTGGCCAGGCTGTTGGGATCAGCGCTGAGACCTAAAACCATAAGGTTAGGGCTGACAACTGCATAAGGGATAACCTTGGTATTGGCCACGTAGACGGTCTCCAGCAGCCAGCTGGCGGAACTTCACGAGGTCGATGACGTACAGGGCACTAGAATCCGAAGCTCGAAGAACGTTCCAAGGATTGAAGGACATACCTGATGTGATACTTCCGGCCAGCAAGGTGGTTTGCCCAGTATCCTTGCTTCCAGAAGCGGAAGCCGTCCATCGACTTGCGGCTGTCACAGAACGGTGTAAACCTAAGAAGGATAGGTGAGAAGAATACCCCTCGAGAGCACCTACCCGTATGGCGCGCCTCCTAAGTCCAAGTCCATAAGCTCCATTAGATCCGCGCGCACGATTTGATCGGCGTCCACGAAGATGATCTTCTTCACGTTGAGCGGGAAGAGCACGTCCAGGAAGAGGATCTTGTAGCCCCACATGACTCGCTGCTTCTCGCTCTGTTGGTTGAGCCACCGCGGCCACTTGTACTCGACGAGTTCGTATTGAATGTTGTACTTCTTGGCCATCTTCGGCAGAGATTCCTAAACGACTTGTAGATTCAGATCAGACCCGGCCACTTACTCTGAACTGCGGCGACAAGTAGTTGTTCAGCAGCCAGAACTTCACGGGGTGCTTCGTGTTCTTGACGACGCTGAGCATCATGATCCTCATGAAGCGCTCGTAGAGGTGACCCGACGCCAAGGAGAAGACGTTCACGACCTCGTTCGTCTCCCCACCGGTGAAGGCGCTGAAACCAGAAGTCCTCAGATACAGTAGGCCTATGGTGCATACCTGGACAGTCCGGAGAACAGCGAGCCACTTGAGTCGGAGTCGTCCAGGAGATTCTGGTCTTGCATGGAGGGTCGCTTGGCGACGCGCACACGGATGGTCCGTCCGGAGAAGGAGTTTATCAGGACGCGGATCTTCTCAGTGTCCCCTCCGGACTCCGTGTTCGAATGGCTCTTGATCTCGTAGATCTCCCGGGACCTTCCTTCGCGGAGAGAAACGATCCAGGCGCCCGGAGAAGCCTTCAGCTGGAAGTATCCCTAAACGGTGACCAATGAGTGTCTGAGTCCTAGATCCTGACCCACCAGGTTGGCCATGACGATCGTGTCGTAGAGGTTCGGTCGGTTTTCGGTGCCCATGGTGAACTGAAGACCGCGAGGAGGGCCGCCTGTGACTTCGTCGAAGCAGTGACCTTCCAGAAGGATGGTGACCAGCTCAAAACGCGAGATGACACCGGTCTTCTCGACCACGTCCATCCTGATGTTGTCCAGGTCGTACTTGGCGTAGTTGGGCTGCACCATCCACGAGTCCGGCGGGATCACCGACATCGTCAGCAGCTGCTTGGAGGGAAGGTCGGTGAAGATGGCCATGGGCGAGATGAGGCTTCCTTTCTTGTCGAAGAGGGGCTCCGTGTTGGCGACAAAACGGTAGAACCGTTTAAGGGGCAGTTCACTCAGTTTCGCCCGAGGGTTCATGGCGATCTTCATGTCGCAGTTGATGGCGTTGAAGATGAGCTGCAGAAGAGGGGCGAACTTCTGCGCGTTCTTGCTCAGTGGGTCGACAACGGCCACGACGTCGACCACAGCCCGATGCTCTTCGTTCTTGGACAGCGTCACGACCCTAGAGAAGGGAGTAGATAGGACGTTTGGATTTGACTTACGAGTGGACATCATCGCTGAAGACCATCCAGTTTCGCGCCTTCTTCTGCGAGAACGCTCCGATCGTCGAGAAGGCGCGCATGAGGACATCGCTGGACTTCCCGTCGCGTTTGTGGATGTCCCAGCCGTCGATGACCTTGGCCACACCGTCGGCTCCACGGCGCGAAACCACCGTCTCGAGAAGGGCGAAGTCCTCTGCTTCGAAGGTCTCGCCTTCGTCGAACGGCCCGATGATCTAGAACTTAGGAATGATTCGGAATCTGAAGCTGGAGTCACCTACCATGCCGTTGACGATTACAGCTCGCTGTCCTTGCTTCAATCCGAGGACCTTCTGGGAGTAGGTTGACTCCATTCGCAAGTAGTCGTACTCCATGAGTCGGGCCTCTTTGTTGAAGGCATCCACACTCATTCCCTACAATTGATCGAGAAGTAGACATGGAGGAACATGAAAGCCTTACCTGGACCGCAATATCCTCCAGTGTTATCGTGCCATCCATGATCTTCTTGGCGACTTCAGGCTTCGCCAACTTGGACAGCATCAGCTTTGTGATGTGGTTCGGGAGAAGCCGGATTGAGTTGTAGATCAGCTTGGTGACCTTCCCGATTTTGCTGTCGTCCTCTCCGCTGTTCTGGAGAACTCCCAGTCGCATTGAGTTGGACTTCTTGAGGTGCTTCATGGCACTGGAGAGCAAGTCACGGCCGGCTTCGGACTCCATGTCTCCGACCACCCAAACGTTGAACCAGCGCGTGAAATCTTCTTCTAGAACAACCCAGGTAAGTTTAAATCCACTCCTCAAGAAGACCTACCTGACTTCGTCAAGTACTTCATGCGGTCCATGATGCACTCTCCTTTAGCTTCCGGAGACAGGGCCGAGAAGTGGGATAGGCTCTTGGACGAGCACTGTCCAATACTGCTCAGAGGGGCGAACTTGGGGTCAGAATCGAGGACTCTGGCGTTGATCCGAGGAAGCACTTCAGGTTGGGACAATATCCACTTCATCACGTTGTCTCGGTCCGTGAGACGTCCCTTCATGACGGCCATCTGGATCTTCGGGGTCTGCTTCATCACCTCGTTGATGACGGTCTCCTCGAACTTGTCCCCCTTGAGCTGAAGAAGGAAGTAGGTTCAAGCACAGCGTGAGAGCTTCTTACCCCTTCGTCGTCGAGAATGACTCCGTTGAGCAGCACCTTAGGCGCATTGCCGATGCGGGACTTGCGGAGGAAGGCGGCTCCGGCCTAAATCTGCGTTTAAGCCGAGGATTCGGTTTGAAGCGACTCACCGATCTTCCGTTGTCATAGTCCGAGTTGGCACCGAATACGTCCTCGACGTCCTGGTCCCTGAATTCGCGACGGAAGAAGTCGTGCACGTCGGACGGCTGGATGCGTCCGTCCACAGAATCCAACAGCTTAAAGGAAGCAATAAGATTTAAATGGGAGAATACAACCTACCTTGGAGAGGTAGTTCACCGCCTTCTGGATGTTCTTCTCCGTCTTCACGAAGTTGTAGAAGTTCAGGAGCGCGACGGAGGCGTCGTTCATTCCATTCGCGGCCTCGCGGTCGTCGTTGACCACGAAGATGAAGCCGATGCGCATGGCTACCTGATGGGAGTAGAAGGAGAAGGCCGTCTTGATGAGGGACCGCGAATCTGGGTGCGCAGGGTCGATGACAAACATCTGAAGAAGGTCAGATTGCACTTAAAGCTTAAAAGAAAGTTACCAAGGTGAAGAAGTTCCGAGCGATGGGGCGAATCATACCAGGGAAGTAGGGTTGCAACATCATCTTGACACTGAAATAGGGATGGAATCTAGAGGAAGAAGACGCTCACGAACCTGTTTCCCCATCCTTTGTACATCTTGTCCTTGTCCAGATCGTTCAAATACTGCAAATGGCGACTGATAAACCCTTCACTACGTTCACAGCTTACCTCGGGGAATCCCTCCCTGAAGTCCACGGCGTAGGACGCGGAGGAAGAGTCCTCTGAAGAGGTGTCCGCGAACAAGAGGCTCAAGTATTCGCGGCCAATGTTCATCTTCTGGAAGGCATTCGCCAGCGCTTCCTCCTTCTTGAGCAAGTTCAGGATCTGGAAGATGTCCATCGAGTCCAAGTCGACCGTAAGGCCGTTGATGAAGAGGGCGGAGTCGCCGCTGTCGAGCTTTAGGGGCGCGAAGGCGTTTTCTTGGTTGAGCTCAATTTCCTTGCGGAGCGCTGGCTTCACCGATACTTGGGACAAGGCTCTAGAATCACTCAGGCTATGACATCTTTCCGCCCGTGCTTACCTGGCATAGGTCGGGAAATTCTGCGAAATGTCGATCAGATGAGCGATGGCGTCTTCTGGGTCTGCATCGACAACGCTCTGGGCCGCCTGGAAGCCAAGGTCTTGAACCTCCCACTGCTTGAGCGGGGAGAGCTCCTCCTTCTCGCTCAACTCCAGCCAGAGCTTCTTCAGTGCTCCACGCAAGTGGGAGTTGCGCTTCTTGAGGATGTTGAAGTTGAGTCCGGCCACATCGTCGAGTTCCGGAATGTTCTCTTCGGACTCAAACTTGTCGTCCTTCTTGATGGCCGAGTCGTCGACCGCCTTGTACTCTGTGTTCTTGATGGCCAGCTCTACGCCATAGCCAGAGAGGCCCACGGGAGAAGAGTCTTTGTTGTTCTGAGAAGATGCTCAGTAAAGGCAATCCTACACAAGGGACTTACGTTTCGAGAGAAGTGGCGGAAGACGTATCGGACTTTCCCACTGACACTTAGAGAGCGGGCGGCGGTGTGGAGTTCGAGCCAACTCTTGGAGCCGATGTCTCCGTAGAGGATCAGGGTTGGAACGCTGTCCTCGGGGACCGTGGTGGGGTAGACGTGGTCGATGGAGACCAGCTTCGCCGAGGACGGTTCGGTCTTGAGGGTCTTCAGCGTCTCTTCAAGCTTCGACGAGTCGCAGAGGATTTGTCCGTTCAGGTCGATGAACGCGTCGCAGTCCACATCGTTGTGTTCGCGTCCGAGCTGGAATAGGTTCCACTTGTAGCGATACTTATATGGTGAGTTTCAAGACCCTTAATTTGATGATTGCCCTACATCATAACAAAGCTACCGTAAGCCAAGTGATATAACTTGGTGTGATCGTCTTATACACTCAAGTTCGATCCAGTCTACTCCAAATGAGACTTTTCATGGTGAAAACACCTACTCCCCTACATCTTAAACAATACAACCCAATACCGTACCTGGTACTGCATTTCAACCGCAGGGGAGTGTACGCGCAAGGAGAGGGACAACTTGAGCATGTCCGCGGAGGCACCACCCAGAACAGGGGTGGAAAGCTTCAGGGCAGTTTCGTAGACCTTCTGCGGCGTATCTACAACTTGGCAATCAGCAAAGGACAGAAGGCTTAAAACTGACATGATTGGAACTCCTCAGGGTTGATCCGTTCGGCCACCTCCGCGAGGAACGCCCAGAAGCGGTCATTCGATTCCTCGGCGAAGTACTCGCTGGTCTCAGCCAAGAGGGACGTCTGGTTCCATCTGGAGGTCACAGACGTGATGACTGGCTTCTTAGAGGACCCCTGGACGAGGGAGAAGCTCGCGACTAGCCATAGTACCCAGGCGAGTGCTGACCACTTCATGGTCGGCCTGAAAAGGGACGACTTTAATCCTTCTCCGCGTCCTTTCTTGGCGTTGCTACCAGCGAGACTTCGAGACTCCACGGAGACCGTTGCCACCGAGACATCTGGCTTGAGACACGACAAGTCAAAGTCACAGTATGGCGAGGTATAATTGCAGGGAAAGCGTATTGGGACAAGTCTTGGAATTCGCAATTTTTCAGAAGTCTGAAGTCTTCCCAGTTGCGGATCGCAAATTTTGACGCTTTTATGTCTTCGGAAACCAGAAAAGCATCTGAAGATGCTTCTAGTATTTCTCTGCGTAGAAACTTGAAGAGTACTGCAGACGTCCGCCTCTGCAGCAAAACTGTCTGTCCTTGTGTTTCTGTCTGTTGTGTCGAAATATGTCTATGTCTGTCTACATTTTCATGTCTAGATTTGCAACACAATCTGATTAGTCGTTGGACCATTCGAAGTTTATTGTTTTTCGGTGAACAGTCAGACAGAGAGAGAGACAAACCTTGTCTGTGATCCTTATGTCTGTCTGTTCTGTAATGCTCCAAGCTACGTGCAAGCGCACAAGCAATCCGCATCTCTGGGAATGCATGCAAGTTGGCGACAACAACGCGAAACCTAACAAAATCCCATCAGTCCGCCCTCCGTGATCGCAGCGCCTCACAAATTTTCAAAAAATAAGCGCGGACGAAATTTACGGGCGTCCGGGGTCTCAACAAGAAACGCTGCCTGCCTAAAATACGGTCGTCTCAAACGGCCGCAGTTGAATGCAGTTGAGGCCTGGGATGGAGAGAACTGGCTTTCGCGGGATTCTGACCGTTTTGTAAGGCGTTTTAAAAACACTTTCGGTTAGTTGCATACGACGGAAGGGTAATCCTTGATTTTTCTGCGAGATTTAAATTGGCGAACGCCGTTTTCGCACTTTTGAATTTTAGGCAATCGTGGTCTTATTCTGAACGTTGTTTCTCTGACCGCGTGTCGATGCTTGTATTCGTAATCACCGTGGAAATTCATGAGACTATCGCTTATGTTCACGTCTTTAGCTTTCAGGGTACCATGGTGTCGTCTAAGGCAATCGTTATTGACGCTAAGGATCATTTGCTTGGACGCTTGGCCTCCAACATCGCCAAGCAGCTTTTGCTCGGAGAGAAGGTCGTCGTCGTCCGCTGCGAAGGCATCAACATCTCCGGAAACTTCCACCGATCCAAGCTGAAGTACCTCGCTTTCATGCGCAAGCGCTGCAATGTCAACCCCAACCACGGAGCTTTCCATCTCCGCGCCCCAGGCAAGATCCTCCGCCGCACTGTCCGCGGAATGCTCCCCCACAAAACTCCCCGTGGTGAGGCCGCCCTTCACCGCCTGACCTGCTTCGAGGGTGTCCCCTCTCCCTACGACAAGGTGCAGCGCATGGTCGTCCCCAACGTCGTCCGCCACATCGCCCTGAAGCCCGGACGCAAGTTCTGCTCCCGTAAGTTCTACCTATACTGGCAGCGTTTTAACATCCTTCTACTTTAGTCGGACGTCTCTCCCACGAGGTCGGATGGCAATACAAGGGTGTTGTTGAGAAGCTCGAGGCCAAGCGCAAGATCAAGAGTGCGTCTCGTTTCCAGCAGAAGAAGGCCACCCTTAAGCTCCGTGCTGATGCTACCAAGGCCGTCGCCGCCCAGATCGCTCCCTTCCAGAAGATCATTGAGTCATACGGCTTCAATTAATTGTTGTTGATTCTTGTTACCAATAAAATGTTATTGTTTGTATAAATATAAAAACTGACCTCTCAAGTGGCGTTCCAACCGTTCACTAGTATTATGCTCGAGGGGTTGGGATGTGCTGATGGTCTCCTCTTTCTAGATGATCGCAGAAGTAGACCACTGCGTTGGTGATGCCAGCGGCATTGTGCTTGTGCGGAGCGAAGGCTACATGTCGCCGGCGTTCCTGGTTCAGCACTTCATCGCGCGTGCCATGAAGAACGGAGGAAACGTCGTGGTGTGCTGCTTGAGCGACTCCGAAGTCTCTCTCAGGTTTGTCTTTCCTCGTTTACGAGGCTCCTGCATGTTGGGCGCGACACATGTGTCTCTACAAGGAGGTTCTGGGTGCTTGAGGTCTTTTTTGTGGTCTGTCCCCATCCTCTTCTAGACTTCTGTAGTGGTCTAGTCTAGATGTCTGCACAACCAGATGAAGATGTCTGGTCTAGTCTAGATGTCTGCACGATGTCATGTCTAGATGTCTGATGTCTCTGTAATGTCTAGACAGTCTAGGCTTGCAAACCTGATGTTTGCTTGTTTTCCTTAGGTTCTTCCGTAATTTCGACATTGAACCCATGTGGCCTTGCCAGCTAAACACCTCCGTCTACATTCACTTTCTTCAGGACTGCCGCCAGCAAGCTCGCGATACGCCTGGCCCCGGATCGTCTCTCCTGTATCGACCTAGCGAGCTGCTTGTCTGCCTCCCTTGAGCCATCGACCTCCGACGTCGTCGACCGTTTGAATGAGGTCTGTGCTTCTACTTTTGGCGAGAAATTTGGATTGTGTGACCTCAGATCTCGGAGACAGTAGATCTCGGATAACTGTGTTTGATACCTATGTTTCTACCGTTTTACAATGTTTGGTCACCGGGATCTGCTGTCCGACTTCCCCTTTTACATTGAACAACTCATCGTTTAGCGTATCAACCGGGTCCTGAAGAGCGACGTAAGGAACCTCGTTGTCTTCGACGACGTCTCCTGCTTGGAGGCCTTCTCTGGCGAGGTGTCGAAGGCGCTCGTCAGCAGGATGCTGCTCTCCCTGAAGGCGCGGATGACCCCGGGCTCCTTGATCGTGGCTGCGACGAAAAGCGGAGATGTCCCTGTGCGCAGCGACTTCACCATAAGGATCTCTCCGGTAGGGACCGGCTTCTCGAAGGATATCTCCGCCGAGGTTTGATTTCTCGTCTCACAGCTCGGCCAAATTCTGTCTCTTCAGGTTGTCATCGAAAACGCTGCGTTTAAGAAGAGCGCCAAGAAGACGTACCACGCCTGCATCCGTGACCGTTCCGTGAAATTTTTTGTCCCTGGGTCCGTGAGACCTCTGTCCTGAACTGTGCAGATAAACATTGGTTACCTGATGCCTGGGCTTGTTGTGCTGACGTTACTCGATTGGGTTATTTACTTTATTCGTTCGTGATAAGCAGGTAGCCAGTGCTGTTTAGAAAGTACCACAGGGATGGCGGAGCCCGTCGTTCCCAGCAGCTTTTTCGGAGCGTTCAAACTTGAACGGAGCGAGAACTTCGACGAGTATCTCGCCTCCAAAGGTACGTTGGCGCGCTTCTTCTATCTTCTCTGCTTCTTCTTCTTAGAAGAATCTTCTATCGAGATTTATAGGGATTGACAGTGGGTTGGACGGTTGCAAGCGGTTTGCAGACACGTATTTTAGACGCATTACAGACTTACAGACTCGACATAGACTAGACATAGACACATTCAGAGTTGACCGACACCTTCTCAGCCTCTTCATTGCTTGGTTCTTATTTAGGAGTTGGATTTCTCCTGCGGAAGATCATTGGCTTCTCCTCGGTGACCAAGGCGTTTAGCCAGGGCGACGAGCCTAACCGGTACAACATGGAGAATCGCACTTCGAAGAAGAATCTAGTGCACAAGAACTGGGCCCTGGGAGAGACCTTCGAGGACGAGGGACTTGACGGGAAAAGACACAAGGTATGTTGCTGAAGTCAGGCCCATCCATGGATTGCTTCAGATCACATTCGGCATCACGGACTCTGGAGTCCTCACGGAGAACCACATACGCCTGGAGCTTCCTAATGACCCCGGCGAAACCTACCAGTACTCCATCGACGGAGACTACCTGGTGCTGGTAAGCTCTCCTAGTCGTGGGTTCTTCACTACATATTGCCTTTCAGAAGATGGAAAACCAGTCGGTCTCCTGTCGTCGCTTCTTCAAACGTCTTCCTTCAGAAACCAACTGAACATTCCAAGCGTATTTAAGTTTATTTTATTTTACGCCTTTGTTAAAATTGTAAATGTAACATGAATTGTCCTTAATCTTCATCGAAGTACCGCGAAAATGCAGAAGAAGGTCAAATGGCTAAGGTCTCGGAGACAGATCAAAGAGGTCTTCAACCATAGAAAAAGGAGGAGTCAGAGGCCTACTGATCTGAGGGGAAACATATTAAGGAAGTTGTAGTCGGATGCCAGTTTAATTTCCTACCTTCTTGGCACGTCAAAGGTCTCGACACGAAAATTTGGCGGAATCTGGTGACACCGGGAAAACTGATGATTCCTCGATGAATTTCTATCGTTTCTGAGCGCGCTTGGTACCGAATTGTTCAGCAGACAATTTTGTGTCAGAAAGATCAGATCGTCAAAAACATAGGCTGCAGTTTATAGTGGAAAGTGGGCAAAGTTCTGGCTTAAATTTAAATTCGCTGACTAATTATTGTTGCCAATCTAATTCTGTGTCAAATGAGCAAAACTCAGAAAGCCCTCGATGCTAGGGTCGAAAACGTTCAGAAGGCTATCCTCTATATCATAAAGGAGGATTTCACGCGTTCGCCCGCTTCTTCGCGAATCTGGAGAAGGTGGAGAAGGAGTCATTTTCCTCTCTTTTCAGAAGCCATGTCGAAACCAATGGGAGGACTCGTGGGCGACCGCTCTCAACGGTCAGTTTTCGGTAAGTAGCCGTTGTTTGGCCAATTCCTAATCGTCTTCTTGTAGTTGGAAACGTCTCCTACGAAGTCGGCGAACAACAACTCCGCCAAGTGTTCAGCCAGGTGGGCCACGTCATCAGCCTGCGTATGATCCACGACCGCGGCACCGGGAGGCCCAAAGGATACGGATTCTGCGAGTACTCGGACATCCAGTCCGCTGAAGCCGCCATCAGAGGACTCAACGGCTACGAACTGAACGGACGCTCCTTGGCAGTGAATCCAGCAGCCGGTAACGAGAGGAACAGAGAAGAAGTAGGTTACCTTCTCACCTTCGGGCTTTCATCAGTGATCGCGTTTAGGTCCAACAGATGCAGCAGCAACAAAACCAGCAGAACATGCAGCAACGCGTGGAGGAGGAGAATCCCTATGGACCGGAGTGCGAGCCTTCGAAGGCGCCGGAAGCCATCACACGCTCGGTAGCCTCCCTACCGCCGGAGCAGATGTTCGAGCTGATGCGGCAGATGAAGGACTGCGTGAAGAACAACCCGAACGAGGCGCGGCAGATGCTGATGAACAACCCACAGCTCGGATACGCACTCCTCCAGGTTCAGGTGGTCACGAGAGTCACTGACCCTCAAGAGGCCATCGCCATGCTGTACCGCGAAGCCCCGAACATCAGAAACACGCCGTTCCACTTGCAGATCCAAGCTCCTGGGCCAAATAACATCCCCGCCCCGATCGGAGCTGCTCCTTTGGCACCGCCAAGTGCTTATCCTCCACAAGGTAAGGACGGATCCGCTGCGACTGTTGTAATAGCGTCGGTTTCAGGTCTTCCTCCCCACCAGCACTTCGCCCCTCCGCAGACGCAGCCGCACTACCCTCCGCACATGGCGTCGACGTCTGCCGTGAACCACATCCCACAAGCCGCAGTCCCTCCACCCGCAGCTCGCGTAGAGCCAACCAAGCCGCCCACGAACGGAGAAGAGCAGAATGCTCACCTGCTAATGCAGGTTGTGCAGCTCTCCGAAGAACAGATGGCGGCGCTGCCTTTGGAGGATCGACAGAAGGTTCTCGAACTCATAAGCCAGCTGAGGAAGGTCGAGGGTGTCCCCTCTCCCTACGACAAGGTGCAGCGCAACGTCGTCCGTAAGTTCTACTTCTTCTTACAGCTTTTCAACATCCTTCCTCTTCAGCTCCGCGCTGATGCTGCCAAGGCCGTCGCCGCCCAGATCGCTCCCTTCCAGAATATCATCGAGTCATGTATCTTCAATTAATTGTCGTTGATTCTTGCTACGAATAAGTATTGTGTAAATATAAAAACTGACCTCTCAAGTGGCGTTCCAACCGTTCACTAGTATTATGCTCGAGAGGTTGAGATGTGCTGATGGTCTCCTCTTTCTAGATGATCGCAGAAGTAGACCACTGCGTTGGTGATGCCAGCGGCATTGTGCTTGTGCGGAGCGAAGGCTACATGTCGCCGGCGTTCCTGGTTCAGCACTTCATCGCGCGTGCCATGAAGAACGGAGGAAACGTCGTGGTGTGCTGCTTGAGCGACTCCGAAGTCTCTCTCAGGTTTGTCTTTCCTCGTTTACGAGGCTCCTGCATGTTGGGCGCGACACATGTGTCTCTACAAGGAGGTTCTGGGTGCTTGAGGTCTTTTTTGTGGTCTGTCCCCGTCCTCTTCTAGACTTCTGTAGTGATCTAGTCTAGATGTCTGGTGTCTCTGTAATGTCTAGACAGTCTAGGCTTGCAAACCTGATGTTTGCTTGTTATCCTTAGGTTCTTCCTTAATTTCGACATTGAACCAACAGATAATTTCAGTGCTGCGTGACCCTCGAAGTACCTCAATTAAGAACTGCAATCGTGGGAAGGTTCTCCTAATGCTGCGGACGGAAAGCTCCTCATAAGGTCACATCAAGCCCTTCTTGGAACACAATGCGTAGAAGGTTACGTGGCAAAATATAGGCTGAAGTTTGTTTTCACTTTGTGTTTTTCATCGGGTGACGAAGACGACCATTGTTGAGTCAAGTACGACTCGTTCCTAGTGACTTTTTCCTTCTATCCCAGAAGAGATTAGAGTACGGCAAACGAGGATTAGCTTTGTGACGCGCCTTTATTCTCCCAGTGGATGATCTCTGTTTAGAGATCTGACGACCTCGAAGAGCCAGTTTAAACTTATCCACCGAGGGATGCTGAAGGCCCTTCAGTGAAGGGTGTTGACATGAAGGCCCATAGCGATGGACATACAGTATGCCTGTCTCTGGCAGACACAAGGGGAGCAGACTGTAGACAATAGACATAGTCTCGCTTAAAGGAGTGCAGCCACCATCGCTTTCTTTCAACTGCTTCCGCACTACAAAGCTTCTTGCTGTTCGCTTTTTCGCTCTTCTCTTTCGTCCCATTCTTCTTTGTCGCCGTTTCTTTTCCACCCTCCGACAACCACCTGCTTGCCTCTTTCCGGGACGACGCCTGTTCTCCGTTTATGAGTAGGGCATCGATCACAATCATGTTACAACAGATCAGCAACAACAAAGGGCTTAGGCGCGCTTGTAGAAACGCTTGCAGGAAACGCCCTTCCAGGTCATCTTCATCACGAGGAAGTCTCCCTCGATGGTGTACTCGTAGGCATCGGGGTCGGCAGAGGGCTCGTCGACCTTACGGTGGATCTCGCTGAGGACTCCGGTGTCGGCGTCGTACTTGAAGGTGACCTGAAGAAGGGAGCTGAAGGAGCGAGCGGGTCGTGGGGGACTTACGATGTGCTGGGTGGAGTCGAGTCCTTCGACTTCGACGCTGGAGTCGAGGACGAGGTTGT
>JADLIF010002321.1:0-48466 GCA_016648015.1 Steinernema khuongi | reverse complement strand
TCAGGTAAATCGTGCCAAGAGTACCGGCCCGACTTGCGAGATACAGAGCACTTTTTGAAGTTTCTTTGGGCCATAACTGTTTGTGGTTGCGTTGAAATGATGGGGTGCTCGAACAAAAGTTGCTTGTTTAGTCGCGTAGAACACGATGGAGCCAAAAAAGTTGAAAAATTTTTCTGACCGGACTGTCCCTTTAAGGACGCTCAGCTCTACATATAAGACGCATTTCAAGAAGACCGTAGTCCCGAAGGTAGACCTTTTTCCCTCCACATGACTGTTTGTTTCGCGTGATTCACGGTGACGTCGGAGTCAAACTTGCTTTCCGCCACGGGCTCCGCTCCACGCATCATATGATGTTCTCCCAGGGTCGGTCTCTGGTGTGGATGTGCCCGTCTTACCAGCTGAGGGGGTGCCCACCGCATGACGCGGCGTCTAACGAGTTCGTGCCGGACGTGTTGATTTCCAGCCGAGATAAGAGTCCGGAGTTCCGAGTGCTCCCGGTTTCTGGTGCCCTTCCTATCTGCCCGTGTTTGCCTCTTTTTGTCTCCACCACCAGCACCGTCCCTACGGTTCCGCCATCCGTATGTCGCAATTGACGAGAAACTCCATGTCTCCGCGCCTCTGTCACCACTCGTGTCATGATGGCTGGCGTCATCGTCGAATGTACAACCTCCGATCGATTGATCGTCGTACCCTGTCGCCGGAGTAACCACCGTAACTGATTTCAGAGAGTCTCCGGTCGCTCGAGCCCGCAGGAAGAAGTGCCCAAGGTTCTTCCCGAACGCCCGCTCCCTCGCGTTACCCTCCTCACCTCTTAGAACTTCTCCGGACACTGCACGCATCGCACCCACAACTGAGAATCGGACGTGTCCTTCGGCGAGGGGCTGATGTATGACGACGCGGTCGTCGCACAGAGTTGGAGAAGTTTCCGATGAGTTCTTCCGGCGAAGAAGCGGCAGAAGCGAGCAAGACGACGGAAGCCGAGTCCTCGCCCGATCCCCCGCCTGTCCCGAAACCCGCCGAAGATGGCGGCGCGTCCACTGCCACGCCGGCCGACTCGGCTCACGCCGAGGCGCCCGGCACCCTCCCCACCGACGCTCCTCCGTCTGAGCCCCAGGAAGACTCCGGAACCGCCACGAAAGCCGCCTCCACAGGCTCGTGGCATTCTTCAACGTCCACGGACGCCACGCAGAACGTCTCCTCCGCGGCCAAGAACGACAAGGACAGCGATTCGGACGGAGATGGAGCCGAGGAGGTGAGTCCGCAGAGTGAACTTTATGCATCCCGGACAGGTTGGCCAAACCCAGGGCAGATTCCAGGACTCTGGAAGTCGCTGTCCTCCCTAACCCAGAGCATCCCCGCTAACCCTACGCGTGCGCCGCATGAGCGGACTGAGCTTCGGAATGATCGTTTTGGCTTGGGTGTGCCCTAAACCGACCCAACCTGACGCAACTTCTTTTAAAGGGGGAAGTACCATTGAGACGCAAAACGAGTGTTTTTGAGATTCTCGAGGAGAGTCCGTGCAAGCGATGGTCGAAGCGTCGCGAACAGGTCAAGCAGCGGGACGTGCCCGGCATCGACGGGGCCTTCTTGGCCATGGACAACGAGACGGGCAACGAAGTCGTGTGGAACGAGGTCCAGTTCTCCGAGCGGAAGAACTTCCGCGCCCAGGAGGTACCTCGAACCGGAGAGCCCCCTATTCTGGGCCGTTTTCAGGAGAAGATCAACCAGGTCTTCGACAACCTCCAGCGTCTGGTGCACACGAACCTCGTCAAGTTCCACAAGTACTGGACGGACGCGAAATCCGAAAAGCCCAGGGTACGCGCCGTCTTCTTGGCCCTCCTCACCGCCTCTTAGATAATATTCATAACGGAGTACATGTCCGCGGGCTGCATGTCGCGCTGCCTCCAGCGCACCAGGAAGTCCGGCTCCAACCCGAGCGTCAAGGCGTGGAAGAAGTGGATCACGCAGATCCTCTCCGCGCTGAACTACTTGCACTCGTGCAACCCTCCCATCGTCCACGGCAACATCACCTGCGACACCGTGTTCATCCAGGGCAACGGCCTTATCAAGATCGGATGTGGTAGGTATTTATTGGCGACTCTAAGCTTCAGGGACGTTTCCTTACCTGTGGCAGGGGATAAGTAGCATTTAAGAGCGTTTAAAGCAAAAGGATCCAGCCTTGTTAGAGTGGTAGAACACCTCTTGGCTTTCGGTCTCTGAGGTTTTTTCTTCAGTGAGCCTCTTTTTAAGTGTCCTTTTAAGTAAAAAAATCGATCTTGGACTGACTTCTTGAGAGGCCCCTTCTGGGAGTAGCCAAGGACCATATTTCATGATTTTTAGCCTAAAATATCGTTACAAAGCGTTACAATCCACTTCAAAAGATATAGGAAGATTTTCCTACTGGAGAGCAGCCTGTGGAACAGCCCCACGAAGCTTATTAAGCCCTCTTCTTATCACATTAGTGATTTTCCTTATCATTGCTGTGTTTTTATTTTTTATCTCTTTTTCCCCCTCTAACGTAATCCCTTCTAGTAGCCCCGACGGCGATCCACCACCACGTAAAGACCTTCCGCGAGAACATCAAGAACATGCACTACATTGCGCCGGAATACGACCGTATGTCGCCCTTTGCCCGGGCTAATGCTACGTTCCACATTTAGTATCTACTCCGGAGGCTGACATTTACTCGTTCGGAATCTGTGCTCTGGAAATGGCGGTGGCCGGGGGGCTCGCCTCCTCCGGCTCCTCCTCGACGACCTCTACGGTTGTGGCGCCCCCTAATGGCGTGGAGAAAGCCGGCTCGGCGGAGAAGGAGAAGAGCGCGGAGAAAGAGAAGGTGGAGGAGAAGACGGAGAAGTGTGAGAAGGCCGCCGTCGCCTCTGAGAACACACACGTCACGCCAGAGATGATCCACAAGGCGCTTGAAGCGCTGGAGGACCCCATGCAGAGAGTGAGTCCGGGAAGAGTGAGATTTGGACGTTCGGCTACTTTGTTACGGTTATGTTCTTTAATTTGGTCCACAATGGACGAGGCGCACCTATATCGGTCTTATCCTTTGGGCTCCATCTTGCTTAGCATCAAAAATTGAAGCATCCAAAGCCAAGGGTGCTGCGCGATCGAGAGATTCTGTCAGAGGTGGCACACTTGAAGTTTCACTGGAGCCAAAGTTTGAATTTCCGTATCTTGACGGGAATGACGGTCCCAGCAAAAAGCTCATGAATCATCAAATGCGGCCGATCTGATGGAATCGCGAGATCTCCTCCGCTTTTTGATCGGCCTTCTGGTCGCTGTATAGTCCTCCAGAAGCAAAGCAGAACATTCTAAATTTCGACTGTTAGTGACTCCCCTCCTGCCAATCATTCCCTCAAGGACTACAGTAATCGGTACGGTAATGCCCATCTTCAGAGCTTCATCGAGAGCTGCCTGAACCCCGACCCGAAGGAGCGACCCACCGCCCGCCAGCTTCTGCTTCACACTGTGCTCTTCGAAGTCATTTCACTTAAGCTGCTAGCCGCGCACCGCCTCGTGGACTCGAATCTCCACGAGAATCTCTCCGAGGACAACCTTCGCATCACAGAGCCACAACGCGTCGTCGCCGTGTCCAAGCTCCGCGAGATGTCCTACAGCGACGTCCCAGGGTTCCAGGTTCGTCGCCACCTTCTTCTGACAAGCCTCCTTCTTATCTTCATCCTCTTAAGCTTACGGTCTCCATTGCAGGTGTCCCTGGACAAGTTCCTGGAGGACGTGGCGCAGGGCATCTACCCGCTGACGGCGTTCGCCCCGCTCGCGCACCCTCCTCCCCTCAAGCTGGAGGGTTCCTCGCCCGGGCTGGCGGAGTGCTCCGCCACGGGCAAGGGTTCGGCCCCGCCGTCCTCCGACTCCCTCGCGGGGTCGGTGACGGCGCCCAGTCAGAGTGCGCCGAGCGAGGCGGCGCCCTCGGCCGCGCCCGCCAAGCAGTCCTCAGGTGCGTCCAGCTCGTCAGAAGCCGCTCACCTCTCCGGTTCAGAAGGCACGGCGCCGGAGCCCTCCAAGAACTGCACCCCAGCCCCCGCCTCCTCCTCCGCCGCGAACGGCACCCCGGCGGCGGCAGAGCCCCCTGCGGGGCCAGCAGCGCCTCCGCCCGCGGGGCCCAGCCCCCCGCCAGGCGAGACGCGCTCCGTCGTCAACATGAAGGCCACCATCACCGACTCCACGTCACTCACGCTGCTCTTCCAGCTCGACGACGACATGAACCGCCAGCTCACCACCGAGATCTCGGACATTGACACCGCCGAGAAGCTCGTCGAGGAGCTCCTCGTGCACGGGTTCATCGCCGCGGTGAGTGGCCCTTTGTTTGGAAGGCTCTAAGGTCCTTGGTTCCTGTCGGCTACTTCGCTAATCGCTTTCAGTCCCTTGGGAATCTTGCAAAAGAGTTTGAAAGTTCTGTCGCATACCTTAGAAGCCGTGTTGATGCTTAAAAACTTAGCGAGAAGGAGAACGGCATAACAGTATACCGTATCAGGTGGACCTTAGCACGTTTGGTTGTAAAAACATCGCTGGAGTAGGTGCTGAAAGGAGGGACAGACCTGACTCATATGCGTGTCGTTCGCTGCTTCCAAGGTGCAAAACTCCTTTAAATCTCCTTATGAGGATGCTGCTGTGCTTCTTGATGCTGCTGCTGTAATGCTACCACACCCCCTCACCAAATTCTCAACGTCACCCACTTCTCGATCCTTCTCAAAAAGTCCGAAATTCGATACGCATCGATTCGTGCTTCCTAATCCACCGCCGCGTCGCCGCTAATCGGATGCGGTCGCGCGAGGCGGCGGAGTGATCGGAGTCTCCGCGCGCGATCACTCCCTGATACTGGCTGGCGGCGACGAGCTGACGTCACCGCCTGGTGGTGCCGAGGGGCGAGAGGGCATGACTGACACGCTGAGGAGTGCACATAACGCACTATCACTCTAGTCAAACATCTTGGACAAGCGCCGGGGTACGGTAGCGCAGTTCCGGGTTGCGAAAGAACTTCTGTGTGGCCACAAAAAGTGAATCTCCACAGCTTCTAATCCAGCTTCTTTCAGCACGACTCGGAGCGCATCTGCGGCGAACTGGGGAAGCTGCTCGCGCCCACTCCTCCCGCCTCCATCCACAACGGCGACGTAGAAGACCTGCCAGAGTCGGAGCCCGCTGAAGGCTCTGCGGAACAGAAAGACATCGAAGAAGAAGACGAAGCCATTGACTGCAACGCGACGCCGGAGCTGAAGCAGGAGCCTAAGCCAGAGCTGAAGCAGAACGAGGAGTCCAAGCCGGCCGAGAGGAGGCCAGTGCCCCCGTCGACCTGCGCCCCCCACCCCGCTCCCGAATCCGTGATAGAATCGCCGAAAGTTCAGGAAGAAGCGAAAACTTAATTAATTGTTGGATATACTGTTCTTCTCGTTGACTCTGTTTTAGCTCTGTTCTGCTTAGGATATAAAAGAGCTTCTTTGAAGAAGGTGTAGGGGGCGATGTTCACGATAGTCATCTGGGCTCTTGGTGGCGTGAGATCTTAGGCTGTTAGGTTCTTGGAGGAAGATGGCAGTTGAGAATATTCTCACGAACACATCCCACCCTTTCTGCTATATGGGCTTCTACTACATTCTACTACGTACATTACTACGCAAATTACAGGATTGAACACAAGAAGCGACGCTGACATACTCCTGTGAGAAGATTATCATTACATAGTCACAGGTGACAATGTAGGCTTTAAGCTTAAAGGAATATGCGGATTCATTAGGATCCATGCAGGTCTAAATCTTGTCCCTAGATCGTAGTATACAGCCGCTCAGTCCCCAAACAGGAGGCGAGCTATTTTGGGTTTGACGACCCGTCAAACCAATTTGGGTTCGGTATCCTTCTTTGTTTGACACCGTTTTCGTTTCTGTCAAACTAGGGAGACCAACGGGTTAAGACAAAGGCACCCAAACTTTCAAGAAGATTCTAAAACGTGGTTACAAGGGTTTTGTGCCCAAAGCCATGTTGTTGTCATCTTTGGCCACCAGCCACTTTGACTCTTTTGTGTAGAGATCACTCAAGGACCTCCCGTCGCTTCTCTTGCTGTATTTTGTGTACTTTTGCTCTGCTGTGGAGTCTGAAAGATTGGGTTTACGGTTGCAACGATATCATGGTCCACTTGTTTACTTTTTTGACTTTGTTAAGATTTCCAAGAAGGAGAGAACTGTCAGGGAAATTCCACCCATCTCATCTTGCAGATTTCTCACTTCTGCGACTTGGTCATGCAAGAATTCCAGGCTTCATGCGAGTTCTAGTTGGAGTTCATCTTTGGCAAAGATTAAAAGCTTCAGAAGCGAAGAAGAACAAGGAGATCCTAGAGCCTCAGAATTGTCTTCCCTATAAGGAGCTGCGATCCAGGATTTCTCGTACCCTGACAGTTAAAAGGCTTCTAGAAGAATACTCTTGAAACTACACCTAGCGCAATTCCAACCCCCCAAAACCTCCTCCTTGCTCCTCCTGGCCAAACCGGGTCCCACGTGCGGAATGTGACCGAGGGCCTAAAGTGCACCCCCGTTCGGCGTGCGAAGAAGTCGCGCGTTGTTGTCGCGGCGACGGTCCTCACAGTCACAGGCCGGTCCACTTCCTCATAGTCTTCTTGGGTGCCGGCTCGGCAAACAGATCGGGGCCACGCGGCTCCGCCCCGCGCGGAGGCCAGGTAGCCTTGGGTCGGCTTCTCGGCCTACAGTCCCCGTTCAGCAAGCCCAGCAAGCGATGGCCCTTCCGAGGCTGCTCGCCCTCGTCTCCTTGGCGGCGCTCCTGGCGTCGGAGGTCCGCGCCCAGCACGGCACCGTAGGCAGGCCCTGCGAGGTCAGCACCGACTGCGGCACCGGCAACTACTGCGCCGGCAACAAGCGCTGCGCTTGCCTTACCACCTACGTCGAGATCGACTCCTACTGCTGGCGAAGTGAGTACCGTAGTCCCGGAAGGGTGACCCCTCCCGCTTGCAGAGATCAACCCCGGCGAGTCGGGATGCACCCAGAACCGGCAGTGCGAGGCCGTGTGGCCCGGAGCCTACTGTAGGAGTGGAGAGTGCCGCTGCGCCAACAACCAGCCGCCGTTCCGCACGCGCGACGGACTCGTGTGCCTCAACTACGGATTCTGCCCCCTCAACGGCAACAACCCCAAGTTCCGCATCGAGAACCAGGCGAGTGGCCCGAACAAACCTTTCCCTAGCTCTTCTCGACCTTTTTGATGCTTAGAGATGTTTGAGGGTATTCTTGGGTAAGGTAGCCTTAGAGTGTGCTCTTTAAGGATGATTATATCGGTAGCTGACATGTTGTATCCTTGACGGCTCTAGGTAGAAGCCCTACGAATGTGGCTCTTTGAAATATATGCTGACCTAAACGAGGTTTCCCAAATGTTTTCGAATTCTCTCGCAATTCCAGTGCTTATCATTAAAGTATCCACTTTGTAATCCTTCACCTATCTCTGTCAGTTACCGGACTGTTCCTGGTTTCAGTTCAGTTTGAGCATCCCACGCTCATGCTCCACAGTTCCACTCTCCCACTTGTTCATATATTAGAGCAATGTTCTTCGTTCTTGAAGACTTTATCACCCCCACAAGGTCCTATGAAACATCTCCACTCCCCTTACCTTCCCTTTACCACCTCCCCCAGCTTCTTCGCCCTTCTCCCGTCCACTTCCGAACCTTAACTTGGCCAATTCAGGTGCAACAGTGCTACGGCGGAGCGGACGCTACTTGCGAGGCGATCGGCGCGCTCGCCTACGACTGCATCTGCGACAGCGACGACTGCACGGTGAACAACCCCATCAGCTTCTGCTGTCCGTCGCGAGGTGAGCGCCTCCTTCTGAGGGTCTCTGACCCGCCGCGCTGTTTGCCGGCGACGCCTAAGCTGCGTCGGTCGACTCTGACCGCGCAAGTGTCCCTAAATCTGAACAAACAGAAGAGGTGGCTGTTTGCGCATCCCCTCGACCCTCATTAGCCGCGGTTGAGAGCAGGCGGAAACGGCTAAGAAGTGACCGAAAAAAGAAGGATATGTCCCAGTGATGTGAGCAGGAGTAGGGCGTCCTGGTTAAGGGTTACGGTAGTTCCATTTGTGGTGGAGAAGAAGAGTTAGGGCATCTAAAGGAAGGACACCTTTGGGTGGCCTAAGCCCCTAACCTCCATAGAAACGTCCCAAAGATCTCACCGGTCCACTTGCAGCCTTCGCCTGCATCCAGCCTCCCAACGAGGGCTACACTCCCCCAGGCGGCGGTACCACCCTGAACCACTGGTACCACGACCCGATCACCGGCGAGTGCCGCGAACTCAAGTACCAGGGCTACGGCGGCAACGCCAACAACTTCCAGACGAAGGACCACTGCGAGAGCTACTGCAAACAGAGTGAGTGACTCTCTCCTAGGATCCCTTCTACGAGCCTCCTTCAGCATGCAACCGCGGTCTCCCGCTCTACCGCGACCGTACCACCGGCGTCAAGCAGGAGCCCGTCTACTGCCAGGGCAACGACAACGGCTGCAACAACCCCAACTACGTCTGCACCTCCATGGGAACCCTCCAGCAGTGCTGTCCCACCTACCGTAATCTCTCCATAAGGCTACAGTACCCTACGCGTTCTTTTAGTGCACATCTGCTCGCGGAACGGAGCCATCCCCACGGAGGTGTACAACACGGCCGGAGGCCTGCCCAGCGAGTACTTCGACGTCGGAATCCCCGACGGAAGCGGAAACACCTACCCTCGGTTCTACTACGACTCCCGTGAAGGACGCTGCATCCAGTTCTCGGTGGGTGGTCCTTCCAGGACATGGCTAAACAACCCACATTCCAGTACCTCGGCCAAGGAGGCAACTTCAACAACTTCCTCTCCCAGGACCACTGCGAGAAGTTCTGCTCCAGAAGTAGGCACCTCTACCCTCTGACCTACCGTAACCCCTACAAATTTCAGTCCTCTGCAGCGCCGGAGAACCGCTCAAGGACAGCAGCGGCGAGCGGAACATGGAATGCTCGCCCACGGGCAGTGGCTCCAACACGTGTCCCAGCACCCACAGCTGCGAGTCCACCTCGGGCTCCACCACCTTCGGCGGCGTGTGTTGTCCCCGGCCGCAGTACGTGTGCAAACTGCCCCGCGAACAGGGCAACTGCGGCACCTACAGTAACCGGTGGTGGTTCAACGCGAAGACCGGCAACTGCGAGGAGTTCATCTACTCGGGCTGCCAGGGCAACGCCAACAACTTCGAGACGTACAAGGAGTGCCAGGACTACTGTAGGGACGCTCGCAGTGAGCCCCAGTGCATCCAGGTAGGGAGTGGTCCAAGTAGGGCTGACCAAGACCACCCACGATGTCCATCTTAATGGTCCTCCCCAAACCTAGGCAGTGACAAACCTTAGATCCTAACCTCACCTCCCTCCTCCTTCAGGGCACCGCGCTGACCGACTCCAACGGCAACTTCATCATCTGCGGAGGCGCCACCTCCGTCCAAACCACGTGCCCCGCCAACCACTACTGCTACTACGACGGCACGACCTACGGCTGCTGCCCGACCCAAGCCTACACCTGCTCGCTCTCCTACAAGAGCGGCGCCACATGCGGCCCTGCGGTGACGCGCTGGTACTACGACTCGACGACGCGCACGTGCCTGACCTACTCCTTCAACGGCTGCGACGGCAACTCGAACAACTTCGCCACACAGCAGGACTGCAAGGACTACTGTAGGGTGGAGAGCTGTCCCGACGGGGGCGAGGTGTGGAAGGAGCCCAATGGCGCGGCCCGCGCCTGCACCAGCAACCGCCAGTGCCCCAGCACGCACTACTGCACGCCCGTGACCACGTGGACCGGCACCGTGTACCAGACCAAGAGCCTGTGCTGTCCGTCGAAGAACTTCGTGTGCAGCCAGCCCCGCGACGTGGGCGTCCGTTGCTCCTCGACGCGCATCTCGCGCTGGTACTTCAACGCCGACTCGAAGACGTGTCAGACCTTCGAGTACAACGGCTGCGAAGGCAACCGGAACAACTTCGCCACGCAGAAGGCCTGTCAGAACTACTGCCTCAGCGAGGCCTGTCCCCCGGGCACCGTCGTCGCCAAGGAGTCCGACAGCTCGAGGCTCGTCCAGTGCTCCAACCCAGGAGGCGCCGGCCGCGTCAGTGGAGGCTGTCCCGACGGCTACACGTGCTACAGCAGTCCTCTCCTCGACCAGAACGTCTGCTGCGGCGCCAGCACCGAGCTGCAGTGTAAGTGGGAGATTCTGGGCAACTGAGGCGCTCCTTGTCCTCGGAAAGACATCAGTAGAGTCCCTACAAGAGCCTTTCAGCCCTGTGCCCCGCCAACTCCACGCCGTTCATCTCCGCGCTCTCGCTGCAGCCGATGCAGTGCACCCCCAACGTGGACGGCGCCTGTCCGGGCAACTTCTTCTGCTGGTTCTCGACGACCTCCTCGGCCGTGAACGCCTTCTACTGCTGTCGTTCGCCCGACAGCGTGGACACGGGCTACTGCCCGCCGCAGCTGGTGCCCGTGCCCGGGGACGGCGGCGCCCAGTACCGCTACTGCAGCCCCTCGGCGCCCATCAACGACGCCATCCAGGGCTGCGGACCCAACCGCCACTGCCAGTTCTCCACGAACCTCGAACGCTACATCTGCTGTGGCCTGGAGAGCGACGTCCGACTGCCCAGTGAGTCCTGTCCTGTCTAGACCGTCTGTCTAGACGCTCCCTTCTAGACGTCTGCCCTCCGCAGCCTGCGAACCTCGTGCCCGTGGAACTGGCCGGCAACTACCGTACCTGCAACCCGTACGCGCGCTCCGGGACTCCGCAGGCATGTCCCGACAACTCCGCGTGTCTCTACACTGGGAACGACAACGGATTCATCTGCTGCAGAGTGCAACAGCCCAACGGAGGCAACTAAGTAGGCGGTGGAGCGTCGTCTTCAGCGCTGAGGTCCCTTTTTCAGATTCGAAAGGGGCGACCCTCTCCTTAGCCTCGAATCTTTCAGCTGCGTGTCGTTGATCCTCGTTCTTGTTTCCTTCGATGTGTATTCCTGTTGAACTCTTCTTCCCTCTAATAACCTAATAATCCAATAAAGACGTTTAAAACATCTGGACGCGCTACAGTAATCCCGAGAAGGGAGGAACAAAGACCATGGTTGCTTTCAGCATTCGCCTAATATATGGGCGGCAATATTATCTGCAATGTGTAGTGCTCTTGTGGAGGAGATCCAAAGACAACCAGCCTACACTCCCTCCATGAAGTTTAAAGAACTACTTTTGGTGTGAAAATTAAGCGAGCAGCGTTCAAGAAAGTAGATTTTAAGCTGGAAATCGTGAAATCAGTGGATATAGGGGAAAACTGGCCTAGAAATCTAAAAATTTCCCTTCCTTCGTTGGTCAAAACTCATATTTTAAGAAGCTAAGGATTCCCCACAAACACAGGGCAGTGGAACGACTTAACCACTAAAAATTAGGATGACAAAGATAAGAATGATGTTGAATGACCGTTAGTGACCCAAAAGAATGACCCAAGATCCTTAGAATGTTGAATGATTTATTACTTGACTATACACTAATAGCGCCCAGGATAAGCCTACTTTTAATCAAGGATGACCCCCTAAAGCCTCTTTTCTATGTTTTGCTGACTTGTGATTGAGCTTCACTGACACTCACTACTTGTAAGATGGACTCTCCTTTCAGCAATTAAATATTTACTCGTTAAATCCTATACACGGTTCGTAGAAATGTGGCAGTCAAAGTGAGGTGAATATTCCTAACATTGCACGCTGGCTTCATTACAGTACTCCTTGGAGCTCTACCTCGAGAAGAGCTGCCGGGTCTGCTCGCACTCTGGGTCGACACAGAACTTGCACACCATGGAGAGCTGGGCGGTCGTCCGCCGGCCGAGAAGAAGGTGGTTCTTGACGACTTCGGCCAGGCCGTGCACCAAGAGAGGGTCGTTCGAACGGGGAGAGAGGACGGAAACTTTGGGCTAAGGAGTACGGTAGGCGTAAGAGGCAATTGGAAGGCGTACCTGTTTCGCGAAGAGCCTAGGAAGTGTGGTTTGGGTGTCAAACGAAGGGACGACGTGGGTGATGGGGACAACAAGCACTCGATCCAGCTTGTTCCTCCTGAGGTGCTTCATCTGGATGGGGATGTTGTTCCGGAGAGGAGAGAGGGACAGCTGGTCCCAGGGGCTGTGGAAGGCGAGTTTCCAGGGCACGGCGTTGTTCAGTTGTTCCGAGACGCGTTCGCAGCTCGACCAGATGGAGGAGTTGTAGGTGTTGGAGTCGTAGCCTCTCTGAAACTCGGTTTGAAAGTTCACATGCCTTAGAAATGTTCGGTTGGAGGAAGAGGTTTGGAGGGATTGGCTTTCCTTGGACATGGGCAGTGATGAGTCGAGTCACAACTAGGGTAAAGTTGACTCGATACTCGACTCAATAGCATTTTTAGTCGAGTCGGCATCATTGGACATGAGAAGGTTTGCGTCTTCGCTTTCAAGAGTGGCGCTGTAGTCAAGGAACCATCGTTCCAAGGACAACATCTTTGGACTGGTGATGGGGCTGTTTTGGTGAAGGGTTCTAGTAGGACAGGGTCACAGCATATGATGTGCCATCTCTGTAGTGGCCCTATCGTTGGACAAGGATGAGGACGTGGGCTATGGCTTCACGATAGAGGAATCATCTAGTGGAAGGCTCATCAATGAAGGACATCCTTACCATCACCGGGGCGACAAAGAGGACCGCGTCGATCTCATCAAGGTGTGGCTGGATCTGCTCGGACCAGAACTAAAATATCTCCTTGAAACAGGCTCCTATGCACAGGGCCTACGCTGGGCAGGACAGGATGGGCGCTCCAACGATCGATGGTGGACACTTCGAAAGACACGTCCGCCATGGGCACTATCCGCTCCACCTGCTTCTTCCCCTCTACGACACTCTCTAGCGGTTGTGTCTTCTCCAGCACTATCCTGGACACTCGATTCAACAAGGAGCCCGTCTGGAAGCAGCTGTAGTTCGGGTACAGAGGGAGCACGACCAAGCGATTTACTCCGGCCCTGAAACCAGAGATCGTAGAAGTCGTTAGGCCCTTCGAAACGCACTGAATGATCTCGGCCAAGCGCTGCTCGATGGATGGTTCATCAAGGAGAAAGGCGTGGGAGCAGTTGATCGGTCCGAACTCGGGAAGAAGCCGTGACAGAGAGGCTCCTAGGAGGGAGTCCAGCTGGGAGAGGCGCTCGTCGATCGACGGCTCGTGTCCGTAGTCGGCGAGGCATTGATGGGCCGTAGAGGACGTCTTGAACAGTGGAGTGGTGAAGATCCTAGAAGATCCATAAGTACTAGGAAAAAGGGGATTTTTAAAGCTCTGTGGTTATATGGCAGTATCGAGGCAGATCTATCGTTCTAAGCGGATAAACTTCACTAACGGGAATCCACACTAATAAAAATAGCTGACCTTCTTCGTTTTTAGGATGTTTCTTCAGAAGTATCTGAGGTTCTCCGGAAGTATCTGAGCCCTCTCGAAAACTACCACAACAACAGGCAAGATCCTAACAAAAAATCATTTATTGTATCAACGGGGGCTCAGATTCTTCCGGAGAACCGTTTCCGCAGTAAATTGCTTCACATTTCTGGCCCTTTTATACCACTTTTGTTTCGATGTCTCCGAATTTTGCATTTTATCCACTTTTATAACTCAAATTCCAATGACTCAGAAGAGTATCTGATTACGGGTTGCTTCAAAACCGGAGGATTTCACTGTTTGAGGAAGGGCGCTTAAAATCTGAGGTTAAGGAGCGACTTTGTTTTAGATTAAAATCGTTTGTATTGATTATGGATGACAAGAAGGAAGACAAAATCCATTTGCCAATGATCCAAATAGCGAAAACCCGTTTTGCCCGCACCATTCCTAGCTGCAGTAAAGCCTTGAATCGCTGCAAATGCCGATTTTGAACAACAAGTGTTCTAATTGAGTTCCAGGACTGATTAAATCTCCATCAAATCCACAAGTGCGAAGAAGATTGACGGGAAAACCGGTGCTTTGAAAATTTGGCAAAACGCCATTGATCTAATCAACCCAGGTCGTTTAGAGGAAGCAACTAATCAAGAAGCAGCTCACTTGGTGAGTGACTCGGGGAGCTTGGAGTAGAGCGCGGCGCTCCTGGCAAGGAACTGCGTGGCGTAGAAGGGCGTCCGCGGCTGTCCGTGATGCAACAGAAGCACCGACGTCCCGTAGTCGCCTTCGGAGGAGAAGCGGCGAATCCCACAGCGAAGGACCACAGAAGGCGCCCGCCTGATCGCCATCGGAACGAGTTTTCTCGGGCTCGGCGATCGTCCGATCGATCGGGCGGCACAGACCGTCTCAGCTGGCTCCTGGAGACGTCTCGCGCGCGCTTCGAGACTCCGCGAATTGCGGGAGACGGGGTGCGTTCGAGGCCGCTCCCTCGGAACAAAGGGGCGCCTCCGTCGGGTTGCATCCCGTGCTCCGTTTTGCGTTCTTTATTCGATTACGGCGCCTGGCTCGGCATTAGCCACTATGAATACGCGAGATTCGTCTTGGCGCCAGCTGCGCCCTGTTTGGAATCCGATCCACTGGCCCTGACTCACCTCCGTCAGCTGCTGCCGCGTCAGGTGAGAAGTGCCTCCGCTGAGTCACGGTCTCTACTCCAGTCGGTGACTGGCGTGCCGTTCTGGAACGCGCCAGTGTACTCAGGATGGGCTTCGGATCGGGCATTTGAGAGTCATAACCGTCTCCGAGAGTCACAGAAGGTCACCCACGCTTTAGTCACTCGGACGAAGGAGAAAACGACCAAAAATGACTGTGTTCTTCTAGTGAATCTACTCTATCCTAACGAGCCACCCACTCTCCTCCACGCGCAACGACTAAACCCCAGAGTTTGTTGCACAGCCCCAGATGTTAGAAAGCCGTTTTCCATCTAGGATTAGAGAGCCGGGGGAGGGGGGAAAGTTAGTTGAATTACCAAGTTGAATTTGTGGGCATCTGAGCACTTTACACTCACTGAAAAGCATCTATAGTTTAAGGGTTGACTAATACGGCGCCAAAAATTGATCACATAGATCACGAACGATCAGTGAGGTTTTTGTTTATCGTATGCATAACTTATAACCCTTGCGTCTTACGTAGATTTTCGATCTTTAATCTTTCCTGTCAAGGTGATATTATGCCGCCTTACAACTGTTTTCCAGTACTGCATCTATCCAATTCCATGTCGCTTTCAGAAGAAAACTCTTTAAGATCTAAGGTTGAGACGTTGTTTTAGTTTTGAAACGCCGTGAAGTAGGTTCTTGACCATGGGAAAAGAGATAAATGCTTTGATTAGTATGATCCAATCTCAAAATTACTCTCTTAAGACCTTAAAACGTTCTGAGGCTTGACCCGCCTTCCCTCTAGAAGCCATAAGACATTTCCGGCACACTTGTACACGCCTTTTGACGCTCATATGGGTAAGTCAGGCTGCCTGAAGTCACATGACGTTTGTTAGTACACCTTTGTTTACTGTTTGAAGAGTGGAGTCCCATGCCAGCATCCCCTAAACGTTGTCAATTCTCGTCCACCTTGCCTTCTCCAGTCTCCCCTATATTTGGTCTGTTTTGGTCGATGTTGTCGGCACCCTCAGAAGTCCCAGCGACAATGGAACGACCCTCTGAGTCACACAGTCAGTAGTCGGCCGACTCGCTTTGTCACTCTACTATTCCATAACCGCGCCGTGCGTCCGCGTTTGTCGACATTTGAGTCGTAAATTATCGTTAATACGCACATCGCTCGTCTCGGAGCCCATTCTCAGCGCCGACAACCCGAGTCCAATGTAGCGGAGTGCTGCTGCCCAATTATATTTATACAGGGGGCGGTGGCGGCGGGTCGAGGTGTGCGCGCCGGTGGCATATTTGCTGTTGATGGAGACTAATTAGTGGCCGGTGAGCGCGCTGGGCCGCGACTGCCCTCCGATCTGACATTTCGCGGTTCCTCTCCCTGTCAAAACGTCTGGGCTTCTCTAATCATCGGCGTTGTTCACGACGACACAGTCGCCTCTAATCGGATAATTTGAGCTTTGAGGGACGAGACCGTCCCAAATTGCCCCTTTTACGCCGCGGCGTCTTACTACACTCTCGGCAACGTCGCTCGTGGCCACGCGAAGAACTTCTGTTTGCGGATTACTGTTCACGTCTGGTAGACAGACTTCGCAACAACTGTCTCGTCTGCTGAGAGTCCAGACGCGGACACGCGGGTTACTGTATTGGCTGTGGAGTCTTCTCCTTTCTTTTGTGACACGGTTCAATCTTTTTGTGATTTAAGCCTTACTTTAACTCAAAACGAAAAAATATAAGATGAAATAACAGAACATTAGAGCCTCTGAGAGGACCATAAGCTCAATAAATGTTGAGTTCAATAGGTTACTGTATTGACCATGGCTTTGCTTCTTCACACCACTGTTCAACTATTTTGTGACTTAACTTCTGTCAATTCTAGGATTCTGATAGTTTCCAACGGTTAAATGATGAGAGGAGAACAGATATGATGAAGAAAAGAACATTGAGAACCATCAAGAAGCCATAAGTTCCCCCTAAACCATGTTCAACATCATCGTTGTTTTCACTCTTCTTCAGGTTTACCTTCAATTTTAAGCTTCCCTTTGGGAGGAAGTTGTTTTTTCTGCTTTGTTTTAGGACGAACGATCACTGCGGCTTAGTTTTTTGATGATGGAGTGGTTTTGTTTTTTCGCATGCATTACTTATAGCCTTTGCGTCCTAAGTAGATCTTTGACCTCTGACCTTTCTTGTCCCAAATCCATGGGCTCTGTTGTGGCCTTCCGTGTGGTCCTTCTTGATAAAAAGTGGGTACTATAGCCCTGAATAGATTGTCCAGATTTCAAGAACTTACGTCCTTTGGCCCGGTGATGTGAGTCAACCCTAAAGGCATCCGAACCTTACAGAATTTTCTTTTCTGGTCGCCACCAGCGTTTCCTGTGAAATTTCGCCCTACGCCTTTCATGTGTTGCTCCATAGCGCCTAGTATAGTGGGGTGGGTAAGCCCTGCCTCATGCAACCTGTGCAAATGCCGCTTAAACTACGCTAAATGCGGCCGATCACGCTTCCTTGTTTTTATGCGCACCGATGCGTGGTTTTGTGCGATTCCTGTTTTTGATAAGGGCTTATCGCCAAACGCCATTACAATGATTGATGTTTTTGGAGATTAGAGGGAGATTTCGATCGATCTGTACGACTGCAGATCGAGCTTAAAGCGGCGCTGTTGACAGAGACTCTGAATCATCGGAATTCGTTCGTGATAAGAGTGTCTTTGTGTGTCAGAGTCCTTCAGCCGAAGGGTTAATCATACGATTTGGGAGATGAGCAGTGATGTTTTGGGTTAGACGTCTCTCAAAAACTCCGAATTGTTCATTTTGGACTCTTTGAGGGAGTTCATTGAGGTTTGAAGTTCAAATAGTTAGATCAGATGCTGGATCAGTTTAGGGCGCTGCTAAGACCGATCCGTGAGTGGCATGCTGAATTTCATCACTGGAACAGTTTTCAAGTGTCCTTTAGTCATTCAGTCCTCTCCAAGATGTCATTAAGCACATTCTGGGCTTGACTTAGAGCCCAAAACTTCCATCCCCTCACCAATCTCGACCACTTCCCTGACTTCCATCTCCTCACCGCCCCACATAACGACCACCTTCGAAATTTCGAAGGAGCACATCGTTTACGACTCTCATTAGCCCAGCCACTCTGACGCGACACTCCTAAAAACTTAATATAGACCAGTTGCGGGCGCGTCCTCCCTCAAGCAGCTCGCCCCTTCGTTATTTACGTGTTTGCAACAGTTGCGTTGTTTTCAGCCTGGCCACAACAAAGACCCCGAAAACAGGTGTTCCCCATCCTACCACGCGCTGTGGCCGAAATTCGGCCAATTGACTCCCAGCGAAGATCGGAGTTCCGCCGCACTTCGGTATGCAAATGAGGTCGTCGGTGGCGGCGTTCCGCATGCGCCCTTTGCCGCCATTAAGGAGAGCACAGCGAGAGCTAATGATTAATCGATGATTGGCGGATAATGGTCGGGCCACAACAACGCTCAACAATCGCCTTGTTTTGTTGTTGCGTTCGGCGCCAAAGCGCCTCCTGGATAGGGTGGTCCGATCGATTAGGACCGAGTCCAGTGCTACGAATATTCGATATCCGTGGTTCGACGAGTATTCGGTCCCCATAAAGCGTTGTTTTCTTCGACCGTGTTGGGATAGTTTCGGTCCTTTTCAATCGAATATTCAGGAATCGCTTTGTGGCGTTACGTTCAGTGGTTCAGGGCAAAACTATTGGACTTTAGAGGTTGGAATGTTTAAAATATTTGGACCGAACACTCGTTGTTTACTGATCGGATTTCCTTGAATCGAATGGCATTTGCTTCGAATTCGTTTGGCATCGTGCGATTCCTATGATATTAATCGAATTCAGAGGTCAAACTTGATCCTTGAATCTTCATTATAATCACAGTTAAAGTTTGCTGATATTCGGTCCCAATAAATTGCAAAAAAAAGTATGCTAAATGACCGAATATTCGGTATTTGCGAGTCGGATTTTCTCGAATCGAATGGTTTCTTCTGCTTGCTATAATCTCTATCAAATATTATATGTGCAGGGGTCAAATGTGATCTGAAGTATATCCGAAGTGAATATTCAGTCCCAAAAAGTTGCAGTCCCAAAACGTCGCGTGTGTTGGGATAGTTTCGGTCCTTTTCAATCGAATATTCGGTTTGCGTGGTTCGAATGTTCAGGAATCGCTTTGTGGCGTTACATTCAGTGGTTCAGGGCAAAACTATTGGACTTTTGAGGTTCGAATGTTGAAAATATTTGTACCGAACATTTGATGTTTACCGATCGGATTTCCTTGAATCGAATGGCATCGTGCGATGATCGGTCCTATGTCCTATGATACTTGTCGAATTCGGAGGTCAAGCTTGATCCCTAAATCTTCATTCTAATCACAGTTAAAGTTTAGATATTCGGTCCCAATAAATTGCAAAAAAAAGTATGCTAAATGGACCTATTTGCGAGTCGGATTTTCTCGAATCGAATGGCTTGTTCTGCTTAGTATAATCTCTATCTAATCGAAAATTGTGTGTACAGGGGTCAAACATGATCCGCAGTATTGCCACACCGAAGTATAGCCAATATTCGGTCCCAAAAAGTTGCAAAAAATTATGCTAAGTAGTCTGTAGTTATTCAAAGTGTGTATTTTAACAAATGAAACCGAATAGGCAGCCCATATGGACTTGATCTCCAGCTTTCGCTAGTCGAGCTTTTATGGTCTTCTAATCGTTATGTTCGGTTATTTTAACATATAAATTCTAATATGACTCCCTTCCATTCGAGTTTCCTCGCTTCGAATACTCGAAGTCTTCGCCGACTCCTGGAGACAGTCGGCGGCGGTAAACACGGCGGCGGCGGCGCGTCACCGCGCGGTCCCCGGGCGAAGGGTCGCGGTGATATGATTCACTCCGATCGGCGTTCTTTCGACACGGCGGGTACGGGAACGACTCCGCGCTTATCGGGTCCTTCCGCTCTATCGATCGTTTCCCCGTTTCAGTTATGTAACTGTCCTCTCCGGTACCAAGAAGCGCTCGTTAGAAACCCCGTTAGAAACGCGCCTCACACGATGTCTCTCTCCCGCAGCACGACCAACGAGCTCTGCAGCTATGTCCAAGGTAGGCTTCTTGGCGATGAGATGCTTTTCTCATTCCCAGGTTTCAGATAATTGCTCCACGTTCTTCGGCAAGAAGTTCTGGGACTGCCGCCTGGTCACCGGAATCGAGTTCGCCACCAAGGCGGACAAGTTCGAACAGAAGATCTTCGCCATCTCCAAGTTTCGCATCTTCATCCTCTCGGGGAAGACGCCGCAGTCGCTGAAGCCGCCCGACAAGAGCTACCACGTGCTTTCGATCCGGCAGATGCAGGTCGTCAGCGACAATGAGGTTAGTTGGATTCGAGTCAAATAGAATCGTTGGTTTTCTCTGGCATGAGATGAGCCCTCGTTGAAGTTGGCATGAGCCCTCGTTGAAGTTTCCTTGACTTCAGGGCCGTCTGAAGGTCGGATCTTGGAATCTCCAGAAGGGACTTTCCCCGTATCCAATCCTTCCGAACTCTCTTCAATCCGTTCTTTCAGCTCTGTATCCAAATGGACGAATCGGCTTCGTCCTCCACCACCAAAAGACGTCTCCTCATCCGATGCTCGGAACACTCGGCCGAGGACCTCGCTCGCTACGTCCTCTGCGCCATCAAGCACTACTTCCCCGACATCGGCGACTGCCTCCGCGGCTGCGTGGACCTCGTGCCTCAAGGACTCTACAGCGACTTCGCCATGATGCCCTCGAGCCGTCCTGTCCTGGCTTGCCACAATTTTCGACGCTCCTACGCCGCTCTGTGTGACTTCTACGACCTTCCCTTCCGCGAGGAAGTCGTTTGGGTGAGTCCTTTGTGTATCGGTTGGTGTTTTACGCGCGTTGCAGGACGTCGAGAAGATCTACTCCATTCATCATCTGCGCGTGCTCCGTCTCGAAGACTTCACGCATCTGCCCATCAAGTATGACAAGTCCGACGGCCGCGTCGCATTGTTGTTGTTTTCAGAGACCTTATTCCCATCATTGCGTCACTGCAGTTCTCCGCCTACTTTACGGGTATTCTGGTCGACGGTTTCAAGCTTACCGTCGAGCTTATCGACGTGATTCTCTCGGTGATTCGACGATCTCAATGGCTCACTTCCGTTAAACTTATCAACTGCTACCTGACGAAGTAAGTGTTGAGACACGGTCTGCTGACATTCTGTCGCTCTTCGTTTGAGATTATTAACAGCTCTAAAACACCCTACCATCTTCTTCTTTTCAGAGAATTCATATCACAGTTCGCGGCCGCCATTCAGCAAAATCCCAGCATCCCCCTGGAAGTGATCGACCTCTCGAAGAACGTCTTGGAAGACAAGAAAGGCTTCCAGCTCTTCTCCCAAGTTCTCCCGAAACTGACCTCCCTGAAGGTGATCCACTTCGCCGAATGCGGACTATCCGAGAAATGCGTGAATCTTATGGCTGTGGGCCTACAACACGCCCTCACCCCCAGCAAGACGAGTCAGCAGCTTCAGTTGGCCACAATGGATCTCGCTGGCAACAATCTGAAAGAGGACACGCCCGAACTGATCAGTCTCCTCTCCCTCTGCACAACCCTCCGAACTGTCGACCTTTCTAATACGGGTTTCACCATTGACCGTCTGTGGTCCGCGCTCAAGTTCGGAGGCCTCCAGCTTCGAGAGCTTCGACTCGATGGATGTGCCGTGCTGAAAAAGAACAAAGACGGACCACAAGCCATTAAGGAGTACTTCAGCGGAGTCGTGCAGCTTGAGGTAAGAATCCCCGAGGAATGCATATCTTATTTTGTCCTTTCAGGAAATATCGTTCGCCGGCACCCAACTGCATCCTGACTCGGCCAAGGCTCTTCTTCTCGGCCTGGCCAGCAACCAACAAATCGAACCCTTCGTCCTCAACCTGAACAATGTCACTACCACCCACACCCACTCCGTCAAGGAATTCGCCCAAGTGCTCGAGACTTGTCTTCCTAGTGTAGGAGCTCGCTCCCTCTCTCTCCGAGACAACAGCTTCGAGGCCGAGCTTCTTCCGGTGCTCAGTTCCGTTTCACAGATGCAGCATCTCACGAGCCTCGACCTTGGAGGAACCAACTTCTGCAACCTAAGGAGGAACGCGAAGAACGCAACGGCTTTGAGTAAAGCGCTCATGGAAATAGTGAAACTCATCGGAGAAGACGATTCGGTAAGTCTTTGGTTACGGTGCTCCTTATTAGAAGCCTTTCTGCTTTCTCTTTACCCCTCACAATTCGTCCCATTTCAGCATTTACGAGAACTGACTCTCAGTGACTGTCGCCTCGGTAATCACCTCAGCGTCATCTTGAACACCCTTGGAGTCGCGTCAACCCTTCGCAAGCTGGACATCTCCGGAAACGACCTGGGCAACTTTGGAGCCCGTCTTCTAGCTAAGGCCCTCCAGATCAACGTCTCCTTGAGGGAGTTGGTTATCGACAGAAACCAGATCACCTCCGAAGGATTCGCCGACATTGCACACTCGCTGAGGCTGAACAACACCCTAGTTTGCCTGCCGTATCCTTTGGTTGATGTGGCGGACGCTCTGAATCGCCCAGATAGAACGAAGACTCTCGCGGCCATCGCAGAAATCGAGTCGCTCATCGAAAAGAACCGAAACGGATCCAACGTAAACAACGAGCGCTATCGAACCGCGCTGACAAATATCCAAAACGTAAACTACTTTGTTTGTCACTCCGAAGATTGTTTATTTTCAGCAATTCTCGAAGTCAGACGTCGCTGAAGGGGCTCTTTCCCATCGCGTCCACGCCATCCTGGCTGAACTAGGGAACACTTCGGAGAGCTCGTCGGCCTTTGACGGAATGGTCAACACTTTCGTCGAATCCTTTAAGAACGAATGCGTTCCGATCATTAAGGTGGGTACAATCTTCTTAACTCCACGCTAAAGCCTTCTTCCAGAAAGGGTTAGAACCACTCAAGGACCTCGCTTCTAGCGTGAATTTGGAATTATCGGAACGTTTCGACGATTCTTCGATCGCAGAGGCGAACGAAGACCAATTCCGAGAGAAGCTGAACTCTCTTCTGGAGTCGCAGCTCGTGTAAGAAGAAGCTCTTTCCTAGCCCCTTCTTAAAAAAATACACGTTTCAGCTCGTGGAAATGGGACCAACTGAGCAGACTGAGCGAGAACCTCCTCCACAACGGGTCCCGCTCGCTGTCCTCCGTGTCCCCCCGCTCGAATCACCACGGAGCCCCTGGAACTCCGAACTCCACTTCTTGGCTCCACAGCCATCGAGGCTCCCCGGGAGGCGACTTCGGGCATGGAGGACCTCACCACTCCTCCACGGATCACATATCAAGATCACTGCGCCCCAAGTCCGTGCTTAACCATGATATGGACTCTCCGCTGACGCCTTCGTCCGTCTCCAGTAGCATGATGACCTCATCATACGTGCCTTCGGTGGCTCAGATGCCTACGGACGATGAGCAAGCCGCGGAACCGATCACGATGGATCAGCCGCCGAAGTCTTCCGGACTCGTTCATCTCGTGAAAGGACGACCGAAAGCCGCGAGGAGGATCGCAAAGCCCGGGGTCGAATCTACGCCGCCCATCAGCGCGAAGGTACCGTATCTCGGATGACTTCATCCGTCTAGACAGTTCTTTCAGACGTCTGCTTCTAACTCCGTCAGCTCTGCAGACCACGCCGAAGTGATGGTGCAGAGTGTGGAGAGTGCGTCAACGAGCGCCGCTCAGTCCCCGCGCTTGGACACAATTGTCCCGGTTAGTCAGCCTGAAGTTGCTCGCATCCAGTTGGGTCCGAAGAGTCAACTCGGAGAAGCCCCTCGGCCTCCGACTGGAGAACCTCCTCGGCCCCCGACTAGTGACCCTCCTCAACCTCCAGAGGAACCTCGTCCCCCAGTCCTACCCCGGAGAACAAAGGTGCCAATGGTCCCTCCACAGCTACCGCCGAAGAACTTCAAACCGATGCCGACGGCTCCGCCAAACACTCTCAAGGAGCCAGTTATGAATCTACCGTCCGCTCCGCCGCTGGAGGACGAAAACGCGAACAGTCGCCGTTCGGTGGCCGACATGGCGCGCATGTTTTCCTCCTCCTCCAACGAGTTGCCTATCTCTACGGGTGTGCCCATCCCCGCCAAACGCTCCAATGTTTGAATTGCTTAACCGCCTCATGTTAGCCTCGGTTGTTTAGGAAACGTTGTAGTCCAGAACCCACCCCATATAAGTTGCATATCTATCCTTCCTGACGGTTTTCTTGTTTTGTCCCACCAAGTGGAGATTCTTCTGGTACAGCGCCATTTCTTAAACTGTAAAGCTGTAAATAAATTATTTATTGTCTGGCGCCTACACTCAAAATACTCGCAAGAAGCAGGGGAACTCTTTACTTTTCGTACGCAAAATAAATAAAGCACGAAACAACATCCACGGCCTAGGCTTCGCTGTCGTTCTCCACGACGGGCATACTGTCCCCGGCTTCCGATACCGTATGGCTGTCAGCAGGTTCCTCCACCGGTGGCTGTCCTCCGGAGCTCTTCTGCTCGAGGATCTTCTGGAAGTGAGCGTGGGCATCGCCGCCAAGCGACTGTCGTGGCGACTTCCCTTCAGACCCCTCCTTCTCTTTGCTCTTCAACAAGTTGTTGAAGAAGGAGACGAGAGGACTGTTGCCGTCCGTCGGCTGACCTTCAACCCCCTTGTGGCTGCTGCGCTTGGGCGAGTTTGTTACGGTTTCGGCGCTGTTCGCCAGAGCCATCAAGAAGTCTTGCTCGTCAATGTCGGCCACCACATTGTCACGGCTTGGTCTTGGGATTTCGGCGGCAGTCAGCGGGGTGTCCGGGTTCTCGAGAGTTTCTCTGAAAAGGATGAACCTTAGAGCCACCACGAGAAGTAGTTGTCATCCTGGGTTTCTAACAAGTCTACATGGTGATCTATCACCTCTGCAACCTACGAGGCAGTAAATTAGACCGAGACAGTCGCGTGACTATTGCACTTCTCCGTCTAGATCCACAACAACTCACCTAATGATGTCCAGTTTCTTGTCGGAGTCCCATCCCGCAGGAATGAAGATGGAGTCCTTCTCCACAAGCTGAGCAGGGCTGATGAACGGTAATCCACACGCTCGGTGGGCAATGTACTTGTTAAGGAGCTGAGTGTTCTTCTCATCCTTTGCAGAAGTGTAAACCTGAAATAATGATTCAATGGAAAATTGTGGTTTGACTTACAAGAGCAGCTCCATGACGGAGGCAGAACTTGCGGACGTGGTACTGGATTCGGTCAATGTTCTCTTCAATCATATCCGCTTGAGCGTCGCTCTTGGTCAGGACGACAATAACAGACGCACCGAGATTGTCGGATAGGATCCCATCTTCGAGAGGAACGAGCATGGAGTCGACGTCCATTCCACCGTGTTTGTCCGTGTGCATTGAGCTCTCGAGCGGCTCCACATATTCTTGCCAGAAACGGACTTCTGAAAAGTGAGAAGTAGTCGATACGTTTAGAGCTCTTTACTTACGCATATCACTGGCCTCCTTACGGACAGCGTCGTCGTACTGCGCCTTGATCGCCTCTCTGATGACGCGGGACCATCTGTTCAGTGACGGAAGAATCTCCGTGGGTTCCGAGAGCGAGGCGCAGAGCATGATGACAGATCGATTTAGCGATGGTGATAGAGCAAACTTCAGAAGCGGGGCGAACGATTCGTCGCCGTCCATGATCCACAAGGGGAGGTTGACGGAGTCCGAGGGCCCAAGACCGGCGCCTCCAAGTTGGTAGGCGTAGCTAGCATCGCGGTAGTCCGCTTGGATGGTCAGGTAGTGGTATTCTAAGGCGGCGTCTTTTCCTACTGGCTCCTTCTTCTCAATACGGCTTATCAAGGAGCTCTTTCCGCTGTGGCTATTGCCTGAAAACACTCAATCTCATTCATGTACTTCACAGGATAAAGAACAGTGTAGGCCAAATACAACTGTGCGATCTCGATATGGACAGCATTTCCTAGGGCTTAAGGCTGCCTAGTTCCCATGGCCAAAAGAAGTTGGTAAATTTCGAAAACGGCGCTATTTTCTAAAGCTTTTCGTTTACACTACAGCGTCCACACAAATGGTCCCTACAAGGACCACCACAGAGATCACATGCTGCTTACCCAGAACGACGACGCTTCCTTGCTGTGTGTTTCCACATCTCGAACTTACTTCCGAGAGAATCCTGGTCCTAAACGCACCCAGATCAGATAGAGCCCACACACCCAAAAGACCCACCAGATCCTCTCGTCGTCGGTCGAGGTGGCGACATTCTGTGGCGACGCCGACGGCAGATTCAGCGTTAGATTGAGTCCACCTGAGGCAACCATTCTGAAACGAAAAGGATTCGCGTCTTCGGAATCTGCGCAGCGGCGAAGGAGGAGATGTGATGATGAAAGAAGCAAAATTCGGAGGATGAACAGCTGATGTTTACGGTAGACGGAGGTTCCGCGAGGAAAGCCAGCGCGATCGAATCGATCGGAAGGGATCCGGTCGGTGGGCGGCTCTCCTTTGAGCGTGTTGTTTATCGAGTGGTTTGCAGAAGTAGACTGTAGACGCCGTTTCAGAAGGATGGAGAACAACGTCAGCGCCGCAAATCCCGAGGAGCCGAAGGCCGCCTCTGCTTCGGACCCCAAAGGAATGGAGGAGTTCTCTACTCTGGTGAGTCTAAGGGGTTTCCGATTCTTATCAGTTAGATCAGCTGCATTTGGGGTCATATGGTCAAGATCTGTTCTCAAGGTCAAGATCAGTTGCGGCGATGCTGCATGATGGTGGTGGAGCGAACATTAAGCTCCATTCTTATCGCCTTCTTTTGCCTTCTTCTACCCCACGTAGCTAGTTTTCTTGTATGACTTCAGGAAGAGCGTGAAATTCTAGCGATTAGTCGAGAAATGTGACTCTCTTATCTGCTTTTGAAATGAATGCTATGCATGTTTCTCCTATTTTCTACCTCAGAAGTCCAAAATTTCTGCCTACAATGACCGACCTTCTATATATGCGTCTTTGTGAGCTTCTTTAGGAACAGTGAAAGTCACTTACGTTGACAAAGGACAGAGGGTCATTCCAACGCTGATACAACACACATGTAACGCTTAATTTATATCTAATCTCGCCCCGTTCTCATCTGCATAATTCCCTCGCCGAGCGTCCAATCCGGTTCTCTTTCAGATCCAGGGACTTCTGCAACAGACGCAAGATCGATTCCAGAACCTCTCCGATCAGATCATCAACCGAATCGACGATATGTCCAAGCGCATCGACGATCTCGAGAAGAACATCGGCGACCTGATGACCCAGGCCGGCGTCGAAGGAGAGCAGTAATCGCTGCTTGTGTTCGTTTCACCGCGCCAATTCCCTTTGTTTCACTATTTATCATTGACATGAATGTAATATTTGAGTTTCTCTCGTGCTAGTTCACCGATTGGATTTACCCCCTTCGATACTTTCTTGCCTCTGGAGTTAATCGCATGCTTTATGTACGTTTCCAGAAATGGGTGCCGCGAAAAGCAAGTCCAACTCCCGCAAACAGAGCCAGAACTTCTCGAACCTCAGCGCCGAGCAGATGGGCAAGGCGAAGCTGCAGTTCCGGAAAGCTTCTCAAGGGGCAGACGTCTTGATGCAGGAGCAATTCAACGCATTCGTTGAGCCCTTCTTGACCGCCTCGATGCGGGACGCCGTCTTCAACAAGATGGGTCAGCCCCACAACAAGGTGGTCGAGAGCGTCTTCGTGCAGTTCGCGGACCGGATAATGGGAAGCACGACCGAACTCGCTGGGTGCCTCCTGTGCGTCCACGGCACCGTCGACCAATTCATCACCGATATCTGCGGATCGCTCTTCCTCTGCGAGAACAAGAAGAACGCCACAGATGTGGACCGGCTGGTCGCTTACCTCCGAAGAAGCGCCCCCAAGGCGGACTCCGAAGAGGCCCTCTACCAGTGGCTCCACGACACGCCATTCCTTGTGCAGCTCACGGAGCGCGTCTACACCCGTCTCCTTTTGGGCCATGAGAGCTGCTTGGCGCCGAGCTTCGTCGGAGGTCAGTCGTCCATTCTGTCGTCCGCAGAAGTCCTCCTCCTCAATTTCAATGTACCACGGGAGTACCGCCACAAGTGGGAACTTCTGTTCTCCAGGTACCTTTCTGGGACCGATCTCAGCAAACCTCAATTCACTTTAGTACGCAGCACGGCGCGAGCTTCTCCAAGATGTGTTCCCTCGTGAACTGTCAAGGACCGTCTCTCCTCTGCATAGAATCCGAGGATGGTCGCGTCTTCGGGGGCTACGCGAATGCCGGCTTCGTCATGGGTCCGGGCTACACTGGGGACGGCTTCTGCTTCCTCTTCCAAGGCGGTCCCGCGATGAACATCTTCTCCGCCACGGGATTCAACGGGAACTACGCGTATCTCAACCACAACCAGCACTCCCTCCCTAACGGAATAGTAACCACCACCAGATTCTGAGCATCTCTGACTAACACACCTTCAGGGAATCGGTGGCCATGACACCTACTGGTCAGTGTTCATCCGCGAAAAGGACAACGTGGGTCTCAGTGGGGCCAACGTGAGCACCTTCGAGAAGTGCCATCTGGCCGGGAAGAACGAGTTCCAGCCGAAGAAGATCGAGATCTGGAGGACTGGCAACAAGCCGGAAGTCAGGAAGTACGACGAGAACGGAGTGGAGATCCCACAGAAATCGGTGATCGACCAGGACCCCGGGGCGAAGGCCCTTCTGGAACTCACGGGCAGGCAGCTTCACAGCGAGGCATTCCGAGAGCCCCATGTTGAAGACGATTAGCTTTGCTTTCTCTGTATGATTAAGTTATTGCAAGCTATAAATTTTAATGTTACATAGACGTCTACACGCAGATAGAGTCCTACCCGGAGTCCGTAAGTTCCCACTGAATCCCTCACCGCAAGCTACAAAAGAGGGTTCTTATTTATACCTTCCGACCTAGTCGCGCCTACAAATCAATTTGTCCTTTACTGAACCTATAAAACACATGATTTCAAAAACAGGTCTACGCTTTCTTCTCTACGGGGGCTTCGGGCTTCAGTTCCACCTTCTTGTATCCGGACGTGATGGAGGCCTCGCGGAAAGCGGGGAACGACTCCCAGGGGGTGTCCAAGTCGAACTTCCTGAACTCCTGGGCCAATTCCGTCGGTTCGTAGACGATACGCTTCAGCTCAGGGTCGTAACGCACCTATAGCGTTTGGTAGCTTACATACGATAGCATGTCGCTTACCTCGTTGTATCCAGAAAGAGGGAAGTCCTTGCGGAAGGGATGTCCTTCGAAGCCGTAGTCGGTGAGAATACGACGGAGGTCGGGGTGGTTGTTGAACCACACTCCGTACATGTCGTAGATCTCACGTTCGTACCAGTCGGCTCCCTTGAAAACACTGTGGGCAGATTCCAGAGGCGCGATCTCGTCGGTGTAGGTGCGGACGCGGATGCGGGCGTTGAAACGGGTCGACAGAAGGGCGTAGACGACCTCGAAGCGGTTCTCGCGGGTTGGGACGTCGACTCCACAGATGAAAATCAGATTCGTGAACTGGGCGGAATGGTTTCCCTTGAGGAAGGAGAGGACGGGAACGACTCCGGAGGGGTGGATGAGCAGTTCCAGCTCATCGCCACCAGCGAACTGAAACAGTCATTCAATAGGAAGTCAACTAAATCTTGAGCTTACTTGGACTTGCTGGACGAATTTGGGGAGACATTCCGCGGCGTAGCGGCCGAAGTTGGCGAGGCGCTCGACCTTCTGCTCGTCGATCTTGTAAATGGTTTCTGGAATGAGTAAGACATCCAATGCAGGATTAGAACGCTCTATGTGGCAAGTAAAGGCTTCTTCGCGATTTCCGTGCCTACAGACTTCTAGTAGATCAGTCGCGTCTTACGAACTTCCTAAACGCATAGCGTCCTCAAGAACCCCCTCCCTCATGCTACTGACCCTCTATCAGTGGAGTCCCTCATTAGATTGCTTCTTTGGTAGCTTCAGCAGTCAGTGGCCAGAGGACTCTACACTGCTCCATGTCCTGGATCGATGACCGGGTGCATGGCTCACACCTCAAAATCAAAAATAGCCCTATCAAGCCCCTCGAATCATCTCTACGAAGCAAAAACGTCCCTTTGAATGTAAAAACGCCTTTGAATGCTCCAAATAGGACTCACCTTTCTTCGGTGCCTCGGAGGCGGCCGTGGTCGAGCTGGCACGGGCGATCACTCCCGAGCGAGTGGCTGCGGCAACATTCTTCACGAGATTGCGCAGCATCTCCTGGAACAAGCCTGGTTACAGAAACCCCCACGAATCCACAGAAAACGTGTGTCAGAAGCAGCCGCCTTCATCACGTCTTCGATCACGGCTTACCGTAATCCCACGATCGGTGTTCAGGGGAGTCGGCCAAAGATCCCACCGCGGTAAATATCGGCATCGTGTCACATTTTCGGTGGAAATTCTCCGGAATCTCCGAATTTCACTCCTCCGCGATTTGCGTCTCCCTCCGGTCTTTGCTTTCCAACGCCCTCCGTATCCTCTCCTATTGCTTCTGTGCCTCAGCCGCTTCTCCCCGCCGATGTCGCAGTGAGATCGCTCCATCCTAGTATGTCCGATGCGGAACACGAAGCTCTGGGCGAAGAGACTCTGAAGTACGTGGAAGAGCTCATCGAACAGCAGATCATCCTCGGGAAGCTTGACGCCGTCTTCGACCTCGCCGCTTCTCAGGGGGAGGAAGAAGACAGGAGGTCGCGGAGCAGTTCATCCTCCTTCGACGACACTAAAGGTGCTTCGGGGCTTCTTTCTTGGCTCACCTCTGTGGATCCCCATTTTTCCGTGCTATTCGCGTTCTCTAATCATTTCCAGGTTTAGGACAGCGCCGACAACAAGAGACCTTTTGGGAGCGATACGTTCTCAACATCGATATGCCGCGTGCTTGCCTTCTCATCCTCGTGGTGACGATCCTCCAGACCATTGTCCGGCATGCTCTGTAAGGACCCTTATTATTTGTCGATCTTCAAAGCTTTTTTAGGTTCGGACAAGGACGTTTGGCGACCCTGCAACCCGAGGATCCTGTCCCTTTCTTCAGCGATCAGTCCACTTTCGATTATTTCACAGGGAATGGTGCCAATTCGGAGAATCTTCTGAGGACCGCCGAAGTGAGCATTCTGATGTACTACGCTCCTTGGAGTTTGCATTCGATGGAGATGCGGGAGATCTACTCGAGGGTCGGAGAGAGGTTTCGACATTTTAAGGGGGTAAGTAGGTGTCGCAAAGAAATGAGACACTCCGTTTGAATAGCAAGTGTCTGTAGACCTGCAGACTACTTACTTCTTGAATTAGACTAGGCTAGTCTTAAGAACTGTCTAGACACATATTATATGTATTCCTTCTAGGTTCGGTTCTCCGCTGTGAACTGCGCTGCGAACGATGGAGAATGCAAGAAGAACTACAAGCTTTTCTCGTATCCCATCATCGTCGCCAGCGTGGGGCGAGTTGCCATCCTATACCAAGACAGTCCAACAGAAGAGCACCTCTTCCGGTGGATCTACCACATGCTCCACCCAGCGACTAGGGTACAGTCCTATGACCAATTCGAACGGGTTCTTTTCGAGTATGATCGATGTGTCGTTGGGTACTTTGACTTCCAGGTTTGATTATATGCCTAGTACGAGTTACTGATGCGAGCTTTTCAGAGTTTGAAACCTGGAGCCTTACCGCCGGGATACATAACCTACATTGCCGCGGCGATGAACCTTGCTCAGAATGGCGAACAAGTGGAGAATATAAAATTCGCCGTGGTGACGAATGCGACCCTCGCCGCAAAACTTGGAATCACGCGACCGGGAGCGATTCGAGTGTTCCACATCGACAACGGAGTTATGTTCCACGAGTATCCCGAAAAAGGAGAGCAGAAGGCTCAGACTATCGCTTCATGGGCCATCACGTCCAAATTCAATCCGCCGGTCGTTAAGTGGGTTAGCTTTGCTGGTTTGTACGATAGCCGGAACATTTGAAAATCTTGCGATTCAGAGTTGGAGCTAGTGGGAAAGTCAGCTAAACTGTATAACACTCTCAGCGCTGCGGATACTTCCGTGGTTCTGATGACTTCGCCACGTTCAAAGCTCTTCGTCGGTGCTGCTTATACCATATTCAAGCAGGTAGCAGCGGAGGCACGGGACTGTTCAAACGACTCGGAGAGCCTACTGCCGGACCAAGCGGATTTCTGGAGAAATCGTACGAGGGATGTGCAGCTGAGGGTCAACGAGATCAAGATGATGTGCAACCGGGATAAGGTACCCGAAGAAGAGGTCTGTCTGAGATTTGTCTAGACTTCGGTAATGTTCGGCTTTCAGGCGGTGAAGTGCTGCGAGACCATCACCTCCGAAAATCCAAATTTTTGCAAAGGGCCGTGTGATGAAGAAGCGGAAACATGTGAGAGGACGGAAAGTAGCGAGATCGCCATCTGTGCCTCCATTTCCAATGCAACGGATTACGGTAATTTGCTCCCTTTATGAAGGAGAAATACAATATGTCGTTTCAGAAGGCCTTGTGCGTCATTGCTGTCACAAAGGACGGCCTCGGAGTCTTCACCAGCGAGCCGCTTGGGCTCTCTCCACATCCGGAAAGCTTCTTTGCGAATGGGCCCTGATCACAAAGTGGCCAGAACATCAGATTTTCGAGGACGAAGACGACACCGCTTACATGGATCGCTGCTCCGCGAATCGAACTCTCCAGTTCGTCGCCATGGACAGATCCAACTACCTGTACACGAAACTCGGACTCAAGAACGGCGAAGACGCTGTCTTGATCGTGGATTCGAAGCAAGAGGCGTTTTACGTTCTCCGGAAGCCACTACAATCGGCAGCCCAACTACGGGAATTTATTTATTTATACGACAAGAACCTTCTGGAGCCAGAGGTGCTGACTGAGAATCGGAGCGTGTATTCTTCTAGGAAAAGTGACGAGTCGAGTTCCAGCAGGATAGAGAAGCTGTGCTCCGCAGCGGATATTGAGAAAAATGTCCTTTCTAGGGTAAGTGGTCCATATCCTGGAGCTCTTCTTACCGTATACCTTTCAGAACGTCACCTACGACAGTTTGGTCTTCTTCTCCGGAGGGAGCTGGCACGCTCCGAGCACGGCGGTGGCCCACTTGATGCACGCCCTCAAACATTACTTTTCTGCTTTCGACTCCCTTATCAAGATTTTCATGTAAAAGAATCGCCCAAAAAAACTCCCTTCATGCCCATTCTAGAATCGATTCGTCACGAAACACACTGCCCTATGAACTTCGATTCGATCGACTCCCGGCGCTAGTGTTCTTCCCTTCAAGAAGGTCCGCGCAGTCGGTAAAATTCCCTTCTGGACTGCCTGTAACCCTGCCCAATCTCCTTTCCTTCGTCCTCTCGCGATGTCAATCGGAGCTCCGGTGGCGCATTGCGCTTTCGGCCTGCTCGGACAAGTGCCTCCTCCAAGGCCCTCACCGACTCCGAAGACAGATCTCGATCCTCAAAGTCGAAATTTCGCTTTTGCGGAGACTGGCCATGTCATCGGCCAGCGAAAATCCGGAAGTCCTCGGGCAGCTCGTCCATCAGTTGATCAAGAGGTGCTTATAGCGTTTGCCTGACAAATTCAATCAAGATTGACTTCAGGAGGACGCTACAGATCAGGAGCGCGCGTCATCTCGAGCGGCTTCTGCTGGCCATCAGGTCCTCCAAGGAGCTCGTGCCTGAAGAGACGGACCGCTTCATAAAGCAAACCATCTTCACCCAATGGGTGCTCTACAACGCCTTCGGACTGAAGTACTAGGGAGCTTACAGTCGAGTAATTCCATGTACATTACGGGTCGTTACTCAGAGATTGCTCTACTAGATCGATAGACGTCTATGCACATCCGTTGCCTGATTCCAGAGAGCCCTATTTAATTTATTGAAAAGTCAAAATAATAAAGTCTTCTCGCCTGACCCCACGTGTCGTAGAGGGTTTCCACCTCGCCGTGATATCACACCCTATTTTCCACGCGGGACCTTGACTTTGCGTGGCGGCAACAGAGGCAGATTGAAAGGCTGTTTCAGATCTCTGGAATGACGAGAGCTACTCTGAAGCACGTTATCTCGTCATCGCCTTCAGAACGCGGCTACGAGGCGCAGAATCTTCTCCACGGAACCAGCGACAAGCGCTCCAAGTGGCTCGGAAAAGCAGGTCAGTTTCGGGCTTTTGACTCCTTCTTATGAATATTTCCAGGCACAAAATGCAACTCCGTCATATTGAAGTTGGACCGGGAGTACAAGTTCACGAATTTCCACGTTGGGAATGCCAACAGCGCTCTGGTGGAGATCTTCGTTTCTCGCTCGGTGGACACTCAAGAAACGTTCCAGGTGTGTTGGCCCTTCCTTCAAAGTTTTCGAAAAGATTTAGTTTAGGTCATAGTGCCTTCTACGAGCTTCATGAGCCAGATGGAGTCCAGAAGTGAGCGACCTGGCGATCGAGTGAAGATCTTTGGCAAAAGCGAAATGATCCCGTCGGTGGAGGCTCAGAATTGGGACATAGTGAAGGTGAGCGATTGTTTTTTCGATAAGTTTGATACAATAAGAAGGACCGTCATTCCTTAGCGATTTAGGCCTTGTGCACAATCCTGGCTTTCTCCTGTTTCCTAGACAGACAGACGGAAGAAGGTGCCTAGTCTCCGACACTTTGTTTGCTGGAGCATATGTCTAGTCTTCTAAACTTTCTGTCTGCTAGACAGTAGCAACGAGAATCAGACAGCAAAGTTGCAGAGGCTGTAACGTTATTCTTTCAGGTCGTCTGTCATCAGCCCTTCAATGACCGGATCCCGTTCGGACTTGGCTTCTTCAAAGTGGATGGCGATGCCGAACAAGTCTGCACTCTCTCTCCTTCGAAGGAAGTTCCCGCGATTTCGATGAACTTTATCGATCTGGACAGCGTCACTCAGTCTTCACAGACGTTATCTACCGGGTCACTATTTGAACACCGCGAGGAAATGAAGAAGAGCCGCGAAGATTATCAGAAGCGTGTGGAGGAAGAGCGTCGCATCGCTATGCTGTCCAAAGACGGAGGAAAGGGCTTCAAAAAGGAGGCCAAGAAGGCCACGATGAGCCAGAAAGAAGTGAGCAAACCTGAGCGAAAAAAAGAGAAAATCGTCGCCAATACCGTAGACGAAGACGAGGACATGGAGGTCGATGAAGACAGACAGCCGAGTACTTCGAAGCGAAAGAAGGAGACTCCCTCTCCTATGTCTTCTCAAGGTCCTACACATCCTAAGCGCCGCATTACCATCGACAGTGACGAGGAAGACGAAGTTGAAGAGTGGCCAGCAGCGTCCTCGAAGACCTCGAAGAGTTCAGAAGAATCAGAGAAGATAGATGGGCTCCTGAATGGTGTCTGCTTCTCACTCAGTGGATACCAGAATCCTATGCGAAGTGATCTCCGGGACAAAGGCATCGAAATGGGAGCGAAGTACTGCAACGACTGGACACCGGAATGTACCCACCTCGTCAGCGCTTTCAAGAACACTCCCAAGATGAGGGCCATGGGGAAGTCAGCGATCGCGGTCTCCGGCCGGTGGATTCGGAGGTGTTACGCCGAGAAGAAGCGCTTGCCGGAGTCTAAATATCCTGTGGCCATGTAGGCTCTTACCTGAATTTTCAATCTGCGATGTTTTTAAAACGACAAAGAACGTAAATGATGTGATTTTTTATTTCATTGTTATCTCTCCGTTGTAAGACGTGAACATATCGTGTGTCTTAAAGTGTTCGGCCCTATCTATTTGACAAACGTTCAGGTTCTCCTGAAGATGGGGAATTCGCGCATTGATGGGTGGTCTCTCCTGAAGCCGGATCTCATCCACAAGCTGATCCAGCGTCTCAAGGAGCAGGATGTAAGTGGAGTGAAATTGTGAAGGTGCTTCTAAAGTGTCTCTTTCTAGGGCGGTAAAACACTGAGCGAGTTGGACAAGAAAGTGCATGTGAAGCTCGCAGCGAGAAGGGAGCACATAACAAAGATAACGGAGATATACACGAAAATTGAAGGTGAGTACGGTACTTAAGGTTGAAAACCAGGAGATGTCTTCTTTCAGAAGAATATCAGCTCATTACTGAGCACAAACCCCCTGGAATCTCCGAAACTGAACTGCAAGAGTTCACAACTCTGATGGCGTCCATGCCAGTCTTCGATGACAGTAGAACCTTGGCCTCCTTCATCGAACTCATGCACAAGATGACGCACTTGATCAAGCTGAGGATCCGCGACGAGACAAATAGCTCCGGTGGCCTGAAGTTCGACGCTTCCGCGTTTGGAAAGGGCTTTGTGTGTTTCCCAAAATACGCATTTGCGTCAACAGTAGTTGCAGAGAAAGATGGCCGGACACTTCCAGCCACATGAGAGATTGTCCAGAGAAGGCTGGATGACCGCTGGTATGAAGCTGAAGCATCTGCTACGACAGGCCCCGAAATTTGCGTCCATCGGACATCTTATGTCGGCGGAGAACAGGTCGATCGTCAAGGCGGCGAGGACTCGGACGACACACACTGCGAGGAAGGATACCCGAACGGAGCTGAAGGAGGAGACCGAAGTCGCGGAGGACGCCTCAATCTCCAAAAATGTACGGTTTATGGGATAGATGTCTCGAGACACTGCAGACCTGGACTGCCTTAGCTGTCTAGACCTTACTTGTATAGACCTCAGCTGTCTTAACCCGTCTTCATTGTTTAGATCCTTCACATCCGGTCCGTCCTCCGGCAAGCTTTCGAAGCCCACAACGATGAGCCGATCCCCTTCTTCAAGTTCGCAGTCGACCCAAATGACTTTTCGCAGTCTGTCGAGAACATCTTCCACTTATCTTTCATCGTGAAGGACGCCAACGCGCGGCTCGCACTCAACGAGAAAACGGACGAACTTGAGATCAGTAAGATGCACCCCTTCCTAGCTGGACTCTACCCACATTTTGCAGGGAAGGTGTCGAAGAGCGAGCGCTTGATGCTCCACGCTGACGATAGAAGTAAATCGGAGACAAACCAGATGTTCTGCGGTTTCGATCACTACACTTGGAAGGTACGTTTCCCCGCCCTTTCCTTTCTAACCAACATTTCGATTCAGAAGCTGATCAAGAAGTACGACCTGAAGGGCAAGGAACCGATGATCCGTCCTCTGGACATCCCAGAGGCCTAGCGACGATTAGTTAGCCGTGACGACAACGGGTATCTTGTATCACATTTGGTATTGTAACCACCTTTTATAAACAAAAAGGATTTGTGAGGGTTCGAGGCTTCTAGGGGATAAGTAACAACGGGGAGAGAAAGTTATGAGATCTAACGCAGGAATGACCGCCGGGAGGGACTTGACTGTTCAGTAGACTGGTTCGTAATCCATCGCCGGCGCCGATCGTTTTCCCCAGAGTCCGTTGGCCGTCTGCCACGAGGCGCTGAAGGAACATGTTTAGGTCAAGGAGGAGGAGCAGATCCTTACCGCTTTCCCCAAAGACCGTTCGCCGTGGACCAGGAGGAGCGTTTTCCCCAGAGCGAATTGAGCTTCGTCCAGTCCTCGGGTCGTTTCCACATGGTGATGTCGTCGCCGGCAGCGGCTCGTTTGCCCCAGAGGCCGTTGGCCTTCTGCCAGTTGCTGCGCTTCTGGAGCGCGTCTTCGGCGGAGGGGAGGACCGCCGCGGAGACGAGTGCGACGACGATGGCGACCAGGAGCACGAAGACGCGAGGGAGAGAGTTCATCGGAGGGGCGGCAGTCGCGTGACTTCTGGAACGGACCGCGGTAAGGACGCGCCGGTGGACGCGAATCTCGCGATCTGGAGCCAGAGCGCGTAGGTGGGATCTCGGGCGAGGGGTGGGCCACGAGTCCTCAGAGTCCCGTGGCACTTATCAAAGTGGCGCGACTAAACAATCGCCGAAAGCGTTTGGCGGGAGTCAAGATTCCCGAGGGAGTTGGGTCGAAGGGGCAGACGACCGGAGAGTGGCTACCGTATCCCGGAGGAATTGGCGGCGTGTTTTGGAGATTTTCGTCAGATTGAACGTCTCAATTCAATTAGACGTCGGAAGGCGCCAATGATGGCCGAGACAGTCCCCGGGGAGACTTCTTGGACCGCAAATGTGCCTCTGAGGATGATTGGACGGTCGGGGACCACGAGACACGTCTCGGAGACACCTGAGTGCAGACGAGACACAAGAGGGGGACGGTGGGAAGAAGACTGTCTGCAAAGGGGGCGCGAAGACCCAGAGGACCATCTTCTAGAAGGGCTTCTAGGAGAAGAGCTTCTGTGTGTCCACTTGGCGAGTGCGCCAACAAAACATGTTTTTAATGAGTAATCCGAAACTCGGGAGGGCCGGGATTAGGTTTCGAACTAGAGGTGACGAGGACGGAAGAGGAGACAGAATGACGCTGGAATGACAAATTAAACTGTGCTCAACGGGGTAAACACGGAAATAAATAAAGTTTATATTCCGTTCGCGGACGTGGGAGACTGTGGGCCCGCCTTCTTTGTCTGCGAACTAGTCCCTGAATCCTTATGACCTTAGCCGAACAGGCCCAAGATAAACTAGGAGTGGTCCTCATGGTCTAAGAAGGTGCCTTCTGGAGACGGTCGTCTTTTCGACTGATAGTTGAAGGAATCTTTTGTCACCTTACCGTAGTCCTCATTGAGTCTAATGTGACTAGCGTACTCCGATTAGCGAAGGCTCTATGATCAAGGGGACGCCGAGAGACACGATAGATCTTCTTGGCGAATTTGGTAAAAAGGTGAAATACTTCAGACAAACGACAACCTGGAAGACTTCAAGCAGAAGAAGAGCAATCCTGAAATGACGCTCTACGAAGGAACTGGGGAGGGGGGGGGGATCCTGCGCGGGACTAGTCCTTGGACACAGAGGGTCTTCCGAGTTTGGAGGAAGGGAAGTGCTTGAAAGTGAATTAAAAAGAAACGGGTCTTCTGTTTTGTGATAGGATTCTAGAGCTTCATTAGGGTAGCTTCTCTTCTTCTCTTGTTCCGCATTCTTAAAATACGGTACTTGTTTAAGACATCTCTGCTTTGGTTAAGGTGTCAAGTACCGTACCTCCTCGTGCTGTTCAGAAATGGACATGTAGATGGTTTGCAGGGGGCATCCTCAGTAGGTCGAGTGATCGAAGCACCGGGCGTTCGTTCAGTTTGTCGAATTTAGGGGGATTTCCGTGTTAAGTAGCACGACACAAGCACTATGGGGCTCTGTTGACTCTAAGGGACAGACGGAATGTAAATAAATAATGGGACGCTGCACCTCAAGCAGTTCGAGCCCTAAGGGGACGGAATCGAAAATACGATGCCTTCGGAGAAGAGATCGCCCAGAGGAAAGGACATCCCTGTCCAACAAAAGAGAGGACCAACAGATCTCTTGGAGAAACGGGACCGTCGCCAGCCTACGTGCAGCCCTGCGCAGACCCTCAAAGACCTCGAAACTTCACGCGCGCCCTAATCGTCTCCAGACTAATCTTCGCTAACTTATGCGGCCCGAGGCGTCGCGTGGATTAACGGACGCACACATTGGAGGCCTCGTTTCCGGACAGCGGTCGCCCCAGGCGCTCCGGACCGGCGCCCTCCGAGGTCGTTTCGAGGGTGGCGCCGTTTTTTGCACGAATGCTGCGCGCTCGTAAAGAGGCGGTGATTAGCGCGTGACGTCCGAGACCGCCGGAGGGTGGAGTCCATCGGAGGTCGGCAGGTCGTCGAGGGTGTAGGGCCACGGAAGTGGAGAGGAAGGGGAGGCCTGGGGAGATCAACTGTTTGCAAAGGATCTGGTCGCCAATACAGCGAACAACAAAGAAGGTTCTTAACAATTTTAGGTGTAAAGAATCAGGATAACAAAAGGGGATACACGTGAAGAAGTAGGTTCGATATGACCAATAGAAAAGGCTTTGAACTGAACGTAGCCTTGTTATCGTGCCTCAAACAGGGGATAAATTTCCAGGCCCTGCTTAAAATCAAACAGAAACTTTAGTAGAAACTCATCTAGGCCCAAATAAATGAAGTAAACCAAACCAAGCTGAAGACAGAGCAGAGCTTTGGTTAGTTTTGGTTGGTGTAGATCAAACGTAGATCAACCTATATAGTCTTTCTAGCGCTCCGATAGCCTAGTCGAACGTAGAAGTTCAACATGTCCGTTCATCTATGATTAAGTTTATGCCATTTTACATCTTGTGCAACCGACTAGGCTAGGGGAGCCTATTAAAGCGCTGGAAACACCAACATTTTGTACAGGTTGATCAAAAAAGTCCAATTTTGACGCTACTTTCTCTACGTGACAGTTTGCATCCGATAAAAAGAGAAGATAGATCAAAAACCGGCCCTAACCATGCTGCTAGAACTCACACACAACACTTGGAGCTCTCCGTCTTAGCAAACACTCCAATCCCCAATCTTTTCATCGCCATCTTCCGATATGCTCAAAACACTCACTTCAGCCCTTCTACCCTTTGTGTTCTGGACCACGAGGGTTCCACGACCCGATTTGTCCCGGATTCTACTTTTAGCCCGAAGGCTCGTTGACGGGACGATAAAACGACGCCTTTGGACTTTTGCCCTTCGCGCGGAGTTCACTCCCGATTGGCGCTCGTAAATGACGAATTCGTGTTTTGGCAATTGACATCGGAACTTCGCCATGTTCTTTGAGCACTTCAAGGACAGTTTTGACAAATTCAAAAGCCCAGAGGATATCCCTAGTCTGCTAGAGAGAAGGAGGTGTTCCTCTAGCCCTAGCCAAACAGGTCCGATCCTTCCAAGGGATGCCCAGCTCAGAGATTATGACTCGGAGAACCACTTCCGCAATCTAAAATGGCTTTCTAGCAGATATCACGTAGCCTTCTTGTGGACACATGAATGGGCTGTAGTGGGGGTGGACCACTGACGCACTCGCCTAAATTTTTCATCGAGAAGCTTCGGCTAATGGAGGCCACGCGTCGTATCATAACTTTATTTCCAAGGGCGCCATCGTGAGTCATAGAGAAGAAAGGCGTTCATGGCTAATGGGAAAATCGCATTCCAGAGATCGGAGGAGGCTATTTAGAATCTACAAGTTTTGTTGCTGTAAAAAGAGCTACCGTAGAACCACTTCCTCAAAAGCGTCATTTTTCGATTTCGCTCAATGTTACGGTAGCAGTGTTGGGATTCCTACGTTTATTCTCATCGCTAGTCTTTGAGAAGCTGAAGGGTCCGAATGAAGGTCATAGTATCGAAGAACTTCTGAAGGGTCTTGAGTCCTCAGGTTTCCAGGACGTAAAGCTGACTTTTTTTCTTAAGTCGTGTACCCAGTTATCTCAGAGACAGATAACTCCAGAGGATATCCTGAGAAGGTCAACATAGAAGTGAAAATGATCGCCCAGGAAAGGCTTGGTTTTGGCCTTGAAAGAATGCACATGCTGATGAAGTACCTCCAGCTACAAGATGCATACATCTTCAAGACATGGCTGGTTACAGAAGGTCAGTTACAAGGATCACGTTTCCACAAAGGACGAAAGATCGCCCATCCTAAACAACACACAGAGTAGAAGTGAACTCCGTGACGTCAAGCGCCCCCTTTATAGGCGCCTTAGCCCCCTCGGACCGTGTGAAATATCAACGGTTGGGCAAAAACGCGCTCAAGTATGCCCCTCTCATTCTATTTTCGCCAATTCATAAATCAAAAGGCAGATTCCCCCGCATTTCATACTCCCCAATACATTCATAAATCTCGACGCCGCGGGCCCCCAGAGGCGATTAATTTCCCCTCTGGAGCCGATGTCCCTTTCGGCGTTGCAGCTCCACGCGTAGCCATGACGATCCGCGTCTCTGAAGAAGGCCCGATTTGGGAATCTTCCAAAAGGAGACATTAAGCGGTGGAAAAAGTCGTTCTCTGGAGACGAGCGAGGGATCTTTGGCGCGTCTGGGGCTCAAGGAGAGAGAGTTTTTAGGTGACTCATTGACGTCGTAACGAGTCTGTGTACGCGCCACGACGTTTCCTGAATGCTAATGCCGGGATGTCCGATTATAGCTTGCGGGGGACCCGATCGTGCTGGGACAAACATAGCCAAAGGACGACCCCGCAATCAGGGACCCATTCTCCCCATTCATAAAGATCACCTATTCGGAGAGTCTAGACACGCAAACAGGGGGAGTCCTCTTAAGCCACGGTTCTTCCTGAGTGCTCGCCTAGAAGCTGTCAAAAACAGGGCGCCGCTGGAAATGTTTCCCTTGTAGTGGAGAGGAACAAGGCTTTGTTTTGGCTCGACGATCAACGATGGCTACAAACAGCTGCGTGGTGGGACCCAGAGAAGGAAATGGAGTGGTTGGAAACACGAAGGATGAGCCGAATACAGTAGGAAATCAGTATCTATTGAAACTACTTGAGATTCTGGTTAGAGTCGGAGGCACCGAACTGGGCTGCGACTCTGTAAAAACGAGAGCATAAGAACCAGAAAGCAAGATTTGTCCTTTGAAGAAGCATATCAAGTAGGCTGCAAACTAGATTTGAATCTTGGATTTGAAATCTTTTGGAATTTATGGCTCGCTTGACGGTTATGGATCTTTATTGTTTTTCCCCACTTTTTTCTCTACTACGCGCCTTTGAGGGGCAACAAGGGAATAGAAATTCGGCACTGGGAGATTCTGGAAAAAATTATGATTCCAGCTACGGGTTGGGAATCAGGATGGACCAGAAAAAATGGAGTGACCAACAAGTTTCATCGTATTTTAAATTCATTGTGAATTAAACTGCCCGACGGGGGCGCCCTTTCCGGTGGGTTAAGAACTTCATTCCTGCAATCGGAAGAATAAAAAATGGAAAATAATTATCCGCTGAATGTTCAAAGGAGCGTTCCTTTCAACTGTTTGACGGCCATTAATGTTTTTTCTTGTTTGAGGATTCCTTCAATTATGAATGAAAACACGCTATAAAACATAAGAACGAAAATTCTATTTTACGTAAGGAGGATCTTAGCACAAAAACAATGAAGCATTGAAGCCATCAGAAACCCGACGAACAATCAGCGCCATACTTTTTCGTCCTGGTTAACCCCAGATTCTCTGGAAACGAGGGACTAGGACGTTAGAGTACATCTATGCCCAGATGATGAGAAGACCAATAAAAAATGCAAACTGCTAAAACCGAAACCCCGATAGCCACATGCACAAAAGAAAACAAGGAGTGAAAAGAGCGAACGTAGCCCTGCGTCTTCCGGGTGCATTCCTAGGGATATGAAGACCTACAGACTCTCCGATTGATGCTTGATGCCCCGATGTATTGTTTTGTCTTCTTGTAGTTTGGAAAAACAATGGAAGCAGTTGTTTGGTGGACAATACCCTTTGTTCCATTCCATGCAGCTACAACCAGCTACGTCTTTTCAATTATGACGAGAAATCGTGAGAGCGACCAGCTTCTATCCCAAGCTCAAAAAACTCTGTCGCTTTGTTTCTTTTGTGTTACTGTGGCCAGCTCATATAATTGAGTCAGCCACCTACGGTGAAAATGGTTAGACCTTCTATAGATCCATTTTCAAGGGTGATTGATGCTCTGACTGATGGTAGAGTAAAGCCAACACGGATCTAGGTTAACTGTACATACTTCCTAGGACCTCTACAGTTAAGCATCTTCAATATAATGAATGAGAGAAAAATCCAAGGACGCCCCCTCCCCCACCCCTATCAGTCCTCCCACCGCTCAAGCTGAGAAGGGAACTGAGCATGAGGAACGTCGCCAGGCCTAAGCCAAGTGCCAGTCCGAAGCTTGGATGTAAAGTCCAGGTGGGGTGGGCGTTCTTGGAGATTACCATGAATGAGATCCATGTGGGTGCGTCCGTGGCTACCTAGGGAGGGCAAGATGCTCGGGTCTTTGATTCAAAAGAATCGTAAACGAGGCGTAGGAGCAAGGTCATGTTTGTAAGGATTACACTGAGCCTATGAGGGGAACCCAAGCCTGTCCTAGCATAACTGTTAATATCTTTTAGAGCTTCCTGTTCTTAGAAAATTATGGATAAAATAGTCATTTCCACAAGTTTAGGAATAAAAAAAGAAGCACATAGTGTAGGGAAAAGGTTAGCCCCCGGTAGGATTCGAACCCGGGCCTTCAGATTGATAGACTCCTCTGCACTAAACAAACACCCCTTAGACCTACTTCAATGTTTGCACGTACTGAAGAACCACAAAGGATTTGATACCGCTGTTTGCACTCTCGTAAAGTATGCAAGGATACGATAGGCAGGGAAACCTCCACACGGCCCGCTACTCCACTAAGATCCGGCCCGACCTGAGGAGGACACTGGGGAGGGAGTTTAAGTACCCAACCCTCAGAGTGGAAAACAGTCGCTTTTACGCAGGCATAGAGAAGTGAGTTTCACTTCGCGGTTCACCGAATCCAGAATTAATCATGGAGGTGTTGATGGCGTCTCGCAGGAACGCTTTTCCCACACGAAGAAGCAGGAGAGACGTCAAGCGTGCAGGATGATCTGCTGGGATCATCTGCTGCAGGTCAGTGGGCAGCCGGCAAAGTCCGCTAATCTGACCGGGGGGAGACATATCGAAAACAAAGCCGTCACCGTTGACGTTCTAATCCCTCGTGGGCCTACGGTAATAAGCCGGCGCAGTTCCTTCCGGGTTAGTCACAGAAAGGTTTGTTTTGGGATGAGACGCACTCAGGCTCAGACGACGCTTATGGTAAAAGTCAACCTGTGCCTCCGCATCCCAAAGGGTTCCCTGTTGTCCACACTTCTGATGCCTAAATGAGGGGGTTGGAGGGCAATATTTCAGCTTTCTGCACGAGCGCGTTGCAGGACCCCGAGTGCAGCGAACTTCGGGCTAATGACGGCCCAAGCACCTCATTTGGGCGACGGATGAATGGGTCCATGGAAGTCATCACCCTTCTCTCTATGGAGGTGTTACCGTGTCCCTTAAGGAGACCATGTACTTGGTGTTCCTAATCATTTGAATAGGCAAGTTGAGCGGAGTTAACTGGGAGCCAATAACGCGACTAACAAGAACTAATCCGCTTTAGAATGGTCTCCGTAAGGGGTCTGATCTAGACTTGCACTATAGTGGCTAGAACCAGCAGAGAAGCTCTAGATCCGATTCTAGAGCTCTTGCAAACGACGGTCCTAACACTAGAACAGCCGAGGAACAGAGTCATGCAGCCAAGACTATCCCCTCCTGTCACACAGGAGCTGGACGTGACCGGATAATAGTGGGTTCGTGGTGGGACCCGAGAAGATGCACGAGAAAGACGTCACCGGCGTCCTTTGACGCGAGCGCTAATCGGCTCTGTTTACGGTGATTCGCGCCACTTAAGCAGAAGTGGCTTTGTTTAGAACGTTCCGCATGAATCATTGATGTCTATTTTGGACGGCTTAGACGCAGAGACACCGGGGATTACGGTAGGGATGTCGCGAAAACAGACCTGACAGACGGAGGGCGCACTCATGTAGAGGAGAGTGGACGTGGATCAGGATTGTCAAGCTTACAGGTCCCTTCTGGTTCATCCTAGAGACTCCTGCTCAGGAAAGAGTGGTGAGACCCGGCATTGAATGGAGACTACAGATCACCTGGACCCGAAAGGAGAAGCATCAGGTATTAAAATGGAAAGTGCGAATCGGTTATGTGGCGGTTTCCAGATGAAGTGTCCGAAAGTGCGCGGGAAACGGAACTGGAAAGTTCGTTGCGGGACCATCCTTTAGTTTTTGATCGTTCCAATTAGCTTGGAGCAAAAATCAAAATGCAGTCATTTTTTGTGTTTTTAAGTCTAAATTGTTTTCGGTCGCTATTTTCTTAATCGTGGTGGGACCCGCAACCGTTTTCAATGGAAGCTGCAGGCCTCACCACGATCTTGCCTATCTCTAGTCGGTGCAGGGCCATGGAGAAGTAGCAGATATTTTGAAGTAGGATCCAATATCATTGGAATTTTGCATTCTAATCCTCTCCGCCATCTGCTTGATGATGTCACTTGGATTGGCTCAGAGTTGACGGGAACTAACCGAGAGCCAATAGCGCGACTAACAGGAACTAATCCACTTCATCAACTTTTTAATTTCGTGCAAATTGCATAGGGAATCAGGATCGACATCCAAAAAAACATGGGTCCTAGCACGACATTTTTCGCCCGCGAAATTTGCAAGAGCGCGAAACCCGAGTAACAAACTACACTCAATCCAGTCAGTATCAGAATCCTCGCCTAGTTGTCCTCCTTCCACATTGTTTATCACGTGGTTCCTCCCAGGACCCTGGAAGACTCGTTTCTTCTTGGACATAAACTCGAAATAACTCTCTTTATAGGAGTGTTTCCCGTTCAGTGGCTGTAATAAATCAGAATCGAATCATCGAACCCTGGGGAGAACAACGGGCTTGAGAATCGCTTTCGTTCAGGACCTTAGAATAGCGACAATACAACTCATGAAGCAGCTTAAAAGGGTTATATTGGATATTTCCACATAAAAAAGATTGCTTAAGCGCCGCATCGACTCAAAATGCGATATTTAGTATCACCGTGAGACTATCAGGATGCTGCTTTCAAAGGGCTCCTCAGAGCTCCATTTGATTCCTAGGTCCTTGTCAGGATTAGCAGGGAGGGGGGCATTGTTCTTCGATATATAACCTTAAGGAGCATAAGATATGAGATTCTTGGCGACGAGTCCTGCTCCAGAGGTACTCAAGCGTTCTTAAGAACTCCCACCAACCCACCCACATCCCCATTGTCTTTCTTCCGCAGCACGTGGTTCGTGCCAGGACCCTGGAAACACTTGGCCCTTGTTGCTGTAATCAAATGCACTCGCGAGGCAACAGGTCGGGCACAGAGTCGGAGTGTTTCTCTTTCCCGGCCACGATAAATCCGAATCGAATTACCGAGTCGAGCTACGGGAAGGACGTCCCAGGAAGGACTTGGACGCAGCACTCTTGAGTGGATTTCCGAATCTGTGAAACGCGCCCGTTAGAAGACGCCTTTCGGAACGACGCCTCTTTCCGAGGAAAGGTTATGAGAGTTGAATGACCGTTGAGTTGAAGTTGAATGCTCCTTGAGGGGATGAGCACCCGACGTCACCCTCGATCAGGGTGGCATCTGAGAAGAAGGTTAAAGTGGAATCCATTTCTGGTCCCAGCACGATTGAGTCCTTTGTTTGGATGTAAGAAGAGGAACCATTTTCCCAGGTTAAAAGCCTTCTCATGATTCCGTAGTCCCGACGCGTACTGACTAATGAAGTTCCCATGCGCACTAGATATTTCGGGCTACGGTATCCAAAGAGCGAGCGAGGGTTGGGAACTTGCCTAGTTCAGAACCATAGAACAAGGTTTTCCTTTACTCAGTAGGGAGGCGGATACCGTATAGCCCTGTCGCGAAATTAAATATTAACCAGCCCATTAATGAGCTGCTACTTGCAGTAGCACTGCAATCGAAAAAAAGCGTTTAAATACGGACCCTTTCCCTTCAACTGGTTTGGGATGGTGGGAAATATCACCGGTTATGTCACTAATACTTCCGTTACCCAAAGGTGCGCTGAAGCAGATCACCTTTTTGCAGAAATGGTCGCAACCCTCAGTCCCTACAAAGTGACCTTCAAGAACCGACACCAAGAGCCTTCCACGATTTAGATCTCCGTGCGGGAGATCATCGATGATCATCCGGAGCTTACCTAACTTCAGAGGCCGTTATCGAAACTCAAAGGGCCAATGAACCAGAAGTTGATGTGATGGTAAGGAGGGGAAACCGTTATGGTAGAGCGAAACGTTCCGACGAAAAACTGACGGTGGTCTTGAACGCCAAATTTTAGGTCCGAGTTTGAGTCCGCCCTCATGAAATATTTTTAAATAATTTTTTATACATTTAAATTTGATTTAAATTCTTTTTTTCTTTTTTTTGACTTCAGTTCTTCTTTTGAGCTATAAGGGGACGGCAATGAGAATCACTTGTGGCGCGCATAGGCTGCAGGTGGATTAGTTGCAGCGGGAGGGCACTCATAGGGGCTCATCGTCGTCGTCGTCGCCGTCGTTTATGGCCATAATTTGATGGATGCTGTTTTGCGGAGGGCTCGAGTGGATCGGCGGTGACATCACGCCATGAAATGCGATAATCCGAGTTGGATTCCGGGCGAGGGAGGGGCGTCCGGAATCACTTCCTCAATCGGGCAAATGGAAACGACTTTTTGCGGAATCCGCAGAGGAGAAACCGGAGAGGGGGAGGCCACCTGAATCATTCATGGCCACGGCCTTCGGAGACGGCACGTCAGGGTGCAAGTAGGCCCGCGTGCGACTGAGGGACCGCGTTCCGGAGGCGATGTTTGCTCGGAGACAATATCTTCATAACCAAACATAATAAATCTTGAGAGGAGTGCGAACTTTGAGCGTGTTGAGGAATTTATGAGACAACACGTTCACGACCAGGTTCCAGCTGCGAGGAATACGGTAGATGAGCGGATGCTTAGGGAGGAGAGTCGTTCTTAGGTTGCACACCTCTGTATAGCCGTAGAATCCCCATTTCCGACTCGAACAGCGAACCAGCTCCACGGAGGCACAGAACGGTAGGAACCATCGTTGGTTTGTCCAAATTGTGGGGTTCCCACCTTACCGTTTCTCTCGCAAGTGTGCAGTAAAGAATGCGGAACAATGGGCTCCAGTGAAAGCGGCCCTTGAAAAGTGCCCTTTTTTGGTTATTAACCCGTCCATTCCTATTCTTACTGTGGTCCACGTGGCCAAAACATAGATGCGCACGAGCCCGTTGTCTCCGGTTGCAGGAGAGACCCTCCCCCCCCCCATTCGGCCCGAAGGGCCAAAAAATTTTTGCCTAAATTTAGGTTTCTGAGAGAAAAAAACAGTGAAAGGGGGGCAACTCTCTTTGAGGTTTCTGTTACGGTTGGTGCATCATCGACCT